>JAQFVV010001239.1:0-90564 GCA_028023455.1 Epiperipatus broadwayi
CATTTTTCTCAAAAAAAGAATTCATAATATAAAGTTTTTCTTTTTCTGCAAACTCCACAAGTCTATCTCCTCTCTCATTTCTATTACCATAACCAAAATTATCTACAGCACTTTCATCTTTCATTTGTTTACCAATTCTAGCATTAAAGTCTATCATTATCTTAATCCTTCCGTATTCTAACACATCTTTCTCTTCTCTTTACTCTTAGGTTCATTTCATTTTATTATTCAATTCTTATTTATTTTCATCATCCATTTAATTATCTACATCCTAATTTATTTATTACTTAATTTATAATTCCAATCTCATATTTATTCCATAGACCGGATTAATTATTTATTGGTTTGACAAATATTAAATATTTTGTTTGGAGATTTTAAAGCTAGTTTGACCAGAAGTTATTATCTTGATGATCACTTTGTAATCTTCTTTAGATTTATAGTTTCATGCTAACCAGTTTAATAGTCAGAAAATATTATTTTTGTCTTAACATTTAATTTATGTACATAATGGAGGGTTACAATATATATATATATATTGTAACCAGTTGGGTTACATAACACACACTAATATAATGTATGTGAATATTTATATATATGTAAAATAAAAGAAAATTAGAAATAAACACTGGATAAATTTTTGTAGATATTTTTTGTATATTTCCTAAAATAAAATAATAATAAGTAAAGGGTTAAATAACTCTGGGTTTATAGTAAAATTTCCTTGTAAAATTAAATATTTTAAGAAGGTCTGATAAATATTATTTGTAATTCTAATTTTGAAATGTAAAAACACCGTACTTATTTTTGAAATTTTTTAATTAATTTAACAAAATTTTTATCTATTAGAAATCCCCTAAGTAAAAACATGTATATGTTTCCAAAGGGATTAGAGAGATAAAAATAAAACTTTTCGGTCAAGGTGTTGTTATCACCTTAGATGATTCTATAAAAGGGCTGATAATAAAATTAGCTCCAGTCTGGATGATAATTTTTGTAAGAATGGTCAGCTGAAAAGTTGATTACAATATTTTATTGCACCTTGATGAAGTGCAGCAGTTGGTTTTAGCTGACCATAGAATTTTCAGAATAGCTACCATAAACTGATGTAGCTGAAGGCAAGATAGTAGACTGTTTTCTTTAGCAGGAGTTTGAATTCACATGGAGAAAATGACCCACTTTTTTACGCTGAAATTCGTAGCCTTAAACGGGAAGAGGACAGTTGCTGGCCTGAAATCTATTAAACCAAGACTGCTGCTTGCTTGGAACAGTTCTACATATACGGGAGACCAACTACGGACCAACATTATACATGGATTATACTTTTTCCTGATGATGACGATCCCTAAAACCAAACTTACCAGGAACCCAAGCTTGCTGAAGAAGCAATTATATATATATGCTGACATATCTAAAGGCAGAAAAGAACAGATAAAAATATATACAGATGTGGTGAGTAAAGTTATACAGCTGTGGTGAGTAAAGTTACATATGATAATGAAATTTTAAATAATTTCTTTAGTAAAATTATATTTTGAAAGTGATGCGTGAATTTGTACTTTTTATGTTTATGTTGGGTGTATAGTTGAACACGGTTGTTTGGATACAGTGTTTTCATGACGCTCTGAAGTATAGGCTCGGCACTGTCTAGACTTAGATGTTGAGCTCCCAGAGTAGTCCAGCGGTGAATATATACAGGCCTCATGAATAGACCTCATTTATACCCCTAAGTTTCACAGAGATGAGCAGGGGTGGCTCAGTGCTTTTTTTTTTTTGGATGCTACTCTTTGAGATGATCTATCTAGGTACTTAGAAGGCACGGTGCTTAAAAAAATAAGGTATTTTCTCGCGATGTCATGGAGCTTTGTGTACTGATAGTCTGGCTTGGCTGTCTGCTTATCATGGCATGGTGAGTTGCAGAAAGACGTCTTAAAATTTATATATTTTTTTAATTCTATAAAACGGTATTAGTTTAAAATCGTTTATTAAAGAAGAAAAAACTATTTAAAGTTATATTTATAATTTTTTTTTAAAAAAAAGTACAAACAAAGTTATAATTAATAGTCAAGAAAAAGATTTCCAAAAATCTTTTAGACTAGGAAAAAGAAAGACATTTTAAATCAATTAACTATCAAAAATTTGATAGTTTTTATTTTAAAGAAAAAGACTATATTCAGCAAAGAGATTAAATTGCGAAAATAATCTTTCATAATTTTATTGTGATAAATACAAATGTTATGTATATAAATTAATGTTTCGCACATCTATGCAAATTATATATACGTGGTTCAGTAAACCTAGTATGTAAAATGTATTTCATTTAACTGAAACTTCAATCATTTATTGTATTTTATATAATTTAAGATTTTGATAATTATTTTGTAACAAGTCAAATATGTTTAGAAAATTCACGCACATGCACATATGTGTGCTTATATATGTCAATTGTATTGTAAATAACAATGTGTGTCAGATAGACACTTATATGTAAATTTTTGATCATTTTTTAAAAATTAAATGTAAATTCAAACATGTTTATTTTGTATCAAGCCATCTGCCTGTGTGCTGAATGGGTTTTAAGTAAACCTAATTTATTAATCATGTAAATCAATGTAAAAATTTTAGTGTGTATATAATTATGTATACTTTTCAAAATCAGAACCCTTATAAGATCTTAATTCATTTTTTCATTGTTATTAATAAACTTATTTAATTGTTAAAAATTGTTTCTATCATCTCTTGGTCATATACAGTAATAGAGCTTTTGTTCTCTGAGCTAGATTTGTGCACGGGATGAATATATAAATGGGGATGTGTACTTAGTGCTTTAGGGCATCCAGAGATGATCAATCATCATCCTGGTTGGCGCAAAAGAGGATACTCTTTAAAGACCATGCACTATTTTTTATTTTAGTTTAGTCTTATTAAAAGCTAAGTTTATATATAAAGATGGCCCCTACAAATGGCCTGAGCATTGATGATGATCAGCATGTTTCTATCTCCCAGCATTATTGTTTTGATTTCTGATTATTGTGTATTCTAATGGATGGGCACTAAGCTGGTGCATCTAAGTTATGTTTAAATAATTTCCCAACTGGCAAAGGCTCAGTAGTAAGTCTGGTCTACAGAAAATCCATTTCCAATTCAGTCACAAGATGGCTTGTTGATTTATTGCACAGATTTTATTGTGGATCATTCATGATGATGAATGGTATTTTGAGTCTTACTTATACTGATATTTACTTTTATATTATAATGCTGGTTGAATTTATAATTATGGATTTTAGTTGCTCTTCTGAGTTAGCTGGCTGATCTTTCAATAATCTCAGAGATTTTGTATTTACTGGGGTTCATGATGATTTGCCATCACCCCAGTTTAAATTTCTTTCTTATCCCCCATCCCGTTACAATATATATATATATATGGATCTGTTATGATTTAGTAGTATTAATTTTATTATAAATTAATAGTTTTATTATATTTTAAAAAAATAATGTAGAAATAGATATACATCTTGTAAATCTCTTTTTTTAAAAAATATAAATATGAAATTATTAAGTGTTATATTTATAATTATATTTTGAATTATAAATCTCTTCTTATTCTCCTCTGTGACAATACATTTAAAAAACTTAATTTTTTGATATTGCTCAAGAAAGAAATTACCACACCTATAAAGATTAATGCAAATGAGGCATTAGATATATCATTTAATTTTTAAAGTATCCCGTTGAATGGATCATTAGAAGCTACTTATAATAGGAGTCAGTTTTTGTCCAATGCATAGTGTGACAAAGACTTTTAAAGCTACTCTGGAGTATATATGACTACTCATTGATTTTCCGACTATTTTGAGACTTAAATTAAGGGGCATTTGAGAATATACTTGCAAATATCATTCAATAAGGTGCTTATATAATATTTATATTGACAGCCTGAGCTTGGAGTGGCCACAGAAGGATCTTGAAATTTTTTTTAATACTTTGTAAGATATCTGTATACTATCTTACAGAAAATTGCCACAGAATTATCTTTCAATAATATGACCTGTGAAATTGTAACTATTTAATAATATTATTTGTTAGATTTTTGCAAGATGTATTACGTTGACATTAGTAATAGAAATTCTCTTTACACTATTCTGTAATGGTCCAATCGATGATGCAGAAAGAGAGGATTATATCTGACTACTCTCGGACTCTGGGTCTTCGGGTATTATGTTGGAGATAACATGATGAAGTACATGACCTATGATTGCATCCACTTTTAACAGACAGCTTAATACTTATCAGTTAAATTCAAATGCAATTTGGGTCAGTTCATCCATACCTTAACCCCTCTTTCGGTTCTGTTATTCCCGGAATTCAAACCAAGGAGAATTTGAATTCATCTCTTGTAACAGGGATGCACCAATGCTAGCTAACGATTATCATACCTTTCTATAGGTCACAATTAATATGGTATATTTATTAATCAAGCAATTAAGTTTCAATTCTATTGTATATTATTTTATATATGTGTGTACATTTGAGGCTATAGATTAATGAATGAATACAAGATCGATTTAATAAATTAAAGACCGAATCAAAATTAATAAATCATTAACATTTATTATGGAATAAACATAAAAGTTTTAAATTCAAAATGTTTCAACAATATGTATAAACACAAAAAAAAATTTATTGGAGTCAGTAATGAATTTTTATCCTATCCTTAAGGTAACAAGTTTATATTACTATACCCATAATCCCTTGATAGAAATCCATCTTGATGACACCAATTATCTACAACATTCAAATAATGATAAAATAACAAATATCAATTCATCGTAAATATAAATAACCAATTTATATTTTTATATTGCTATATCTGTTTCTATCATAGTTTGTATACTTTGGTTGGTGTTTAACTTTCTCATGACCCTTCTCAAAATTTATGTACAATTTATCATATGATAGTACAAGTTATTCGACAAGGGATTAATCATTTATGCAGAATAAGAACCTTTTAACTAAAACTAACCATTTCCCCCCTTTTTAACTTCTGTTTGAAATGAATTTTCCCAAAGAAACATTTTTTAAGTCCTAGAAAGTTGACGCTTCCAAGTATGAGAAAAAAATGAAACACAAAAAAAAATATGGTTGTTTTATAATAGTGTGTTGAAATTTCCAGAGGGCGTTATTTATATAATAGTGCACAGAAATATGCTGTTTAGGCAGCCTCTGCTATCGAACGTTCTATTTCTAATGCATAAGCCTAGAAATAGTCCGTTGTACGAAGTGGCTGTGTCTATTTCTATGCTAATGCACAGAAACATGACATTTAATGTGCCACAGAAGCTATCGTGTCAGCTTACAGCTCAGATTTGTAATAAGCATTTTTGACATGCTATCACATTTCACTTTTGGCTACAGTATTCTGTGAGGGTGGCTGGAATTCCGATTGTCAAAACTATTTTAATATTCATTAAGACCACCTCCCCCTCTATCTTCCATGTTTTATGAATGTCTACTAACAGTTATGAGCATAGTCTCATGCTTCCGTAACTCACATTTTCTGCTCAAAAAATTCAGCAAGTATAGGTGCTAGCGTGATTTGGATCAAATCACACTCTAAGTCACGTTTCTGCGAGAACAACTGTGAGCTTAATCAAATGGCTGAAATAGGAAAGTTTCCGAATGTCAAAGTTCTCTGACTGCTGGAAGAATTATCAAACAAAAGAGCTTGAAGCTCTATGCGTGCTGTTCCTGAAGAGCCCAAAAAGTTGGTTTTAATTGCCGTATATATTTGTTTTTGGTAATTACCGTAAAAATTTTGTCAAACTTCGAGTTGCGTTCCATTTTGTTATGAATTGTAACTCCCCCCTCCCAAAGTTTGACTTTTTGTTGTAAATGTTCCTGTTAAATGGAAATATATTTATTTGTAATTTATAAAAATAAAACAAAAAAAAAAAAAGCTGATTTCGTAGAATAACGAACCGAAAATGTAAGTAATGAGAAGAATAAAAAGTAACTACTTTTTAAAATTAATTTTGATTTATATATTTTTTTGGTTCAAAATTGATTTGATAGTACTTTTAAATGTGATAAACAAAACAAAAAAATACATACAAAAAACCCGGCCCGAAAATATAAGTAATGAAAAGAATAAAAATTAAGTACTTTTTTAAATTCATATTTTGATTTAGGCATTTTTTGTGTTAAAAAATTTATTTGATATTACTTTTAAATGTGATAAACAAACAAACAAAAAAAAAACTCTGCCCCGGCAACATTATATTTATCTTTGTTTACAAACAAACTACACCCTCTGGGCGGTTTCAACACGCTATTATAAAACTACCAAAAATATTTACAAAAATTCAAAATTCAAATTACATAATCAAAATTTTACAATCCCTTTAAATCGATTTAGTTAAAATTTGTGAGTTGGGAAAAAGTCCTTCATATGTATAGTGCATGCATTACAGACGATTATGCTTAAACAAGGCACAGCATAGGTTATCTGCTGGCATCTGTTTATTGTGTATTCAAAACAGTTATATCTTGATTCTCACTTGTTCTTTCTGTAGATTCATCAGTAAGCATTCCATATGAGACAAAAGATGTTTCTTCAGCATTTTAAGAATGGATAAAGAAAAATATCACATTCTCTTGCAGGAAAAACAATGATCCACCCATGACATTGTTAATTTAGCTAGAAAACATTTTATGGTG
Organism: Epiperipatus broadwayi; assembly: GCA_028023455.1. NCBI lineage: Eukaryota > Metazoa > Onychophora > Udeonychophora > Euonychophora > Peripatidae > Epiperipatus > Epiperipatus broadwayi. The sequence continues at coordinate 6,718 of JAQFVV010001239.1, forward strand.
ACTAATTATATACACTATTTTTAAATCAGTCAGAGTTGACATTGTATCGATCTTATAAACAGTTAATGATTAATTAAAATTCTACTTCGAATATTGTCGATCTTTAATGTTCTTCAATTTATGTTCGACTAGAATAGATATAATTATTTGATACAATATACGTATAAAAGAATTTCTGACTTTATTCGCTGAGACAAAATTCTTTATTCTATTTCACTTCAAAAACTTCTTTTACTTATTACGATATCATGCAATAATTATAGGTCCGAAAATAGCAATTTTCTGGAACAACAAATCCGTTTTCTCTCGTATTTTAAAAACGTTTTTTGATCTTATTTTTTTATAACGTGTAAAATAAATTGTGAAGATCATGATTTAACGTATCCAAATTTTCTTTGCTTTTTGTTGCTATAATTGTTCATTGTTGTGGATATTATATCACGATAATCGATTTAAAAGTCATGTAATAAAGTATCATTTTATTCTCATACTTATTTGTATAAAGACTATTTTGACATTTATCCGTTTTATTACTTAATAATTGTCAGTCTCTCATTTTGTTATTTGGCTTAGTGATGCATAAGACAATAAAGACAAGTACATTATTAACATATATTATCTGTGTATTAATTAAAATTTATTTTTTAAGCTCATTTTAATATTTGAAATGGACACAATTAGTGTTATGAGTAGTTATGGGTTGGTTTGGTCAGGCTTGAAAGCTGCCCTTACAATTTTAATCATGACTTGAAACACTTTAATATGGTATCATGCATGACGTAGCTATAAACCTACTGGAGTTCAGTATATTGCTTGATGACAATGGCTGGAATATTGTGTTACAATGCTAACAACAGAAATAGACTTAACAACTCTTGATATCTAGGATAATTTGTGACTCTTTATAGTATATGACATTTCTTTTACAGCACAAATCCAATTATACTCCAAGTTTGCCAGTGTTTTGTGATCAGGAGGAGAAGTCAGTGTAAACTTCATTGGCTTGCTTCTTCCAATCACAATATGTCTCATAAAAGTAATGCCCACTATTTTTTATTTCCACCTATTGAACACTTTTTGCAGTTGCTTATGATTCTGCCATTATGCAATGTGTCTGAATGATTTCTGGCTATACTAATCACTCTTTGCAATCATTATTACCAGTATTTTCCTGCTATATAGTATACATGACGTATGCTTCAATATATTGACTAATCAGCTATACATAAAAGCAAAAAATTCTCTTGACAAGCTGTTGGACATGAAATATGGTTTATTGTTTGACATACTTAAATTCTGTTACTCTAAGTTTTACTGTTTGTTTATGATTACAAATTCATTAGTTTGCATCCTTTATTTACTTATACATACTGCTATTTACACTTTTTGTATCTAGATGTAGCAGTTTTTATTTTTAGTTGGAAATTTATTTGTTGGTGGATGCTTTTTATGATCATAAAATACAATTTTTTACCATCTATACTAACTGCCCTTATATGTATTTTGTAGTTCAAAATGAAAAACTAACAACATATTGTAACTGGAACCAGGTTTGAACTCTGATACAAAGTTAAACTGCCTCTCATAAAGCCTCCACTTAGATCCAGCACATATATGTATATACGTAACCATCATATGGCCAACAGATGTATATAATGGTATATGTACATTTTATTTTGTGATTGAAAATATCAGAAGGCAGTAAAAATTAAAAAGAATATTTTTTTTATTTTATATATATATATAAATTTTAATTTTGAAATCAACTGAGTAAACATTTTTCTTACCTTGTAATGAATTTAGAGTTTGGAGATAAATATGATCCCTGTATATATTTTTTTATTTTATTAATCTTTCTCCTTTGTTTTTCCAAATTCTTGGAAATTCCATACTTACAGTAAAAGATTTTTTGTTTTGCTCAAATTTTATAACTGAATAAGGGAAAGCAGATATGAATGTATAAAAATAGTTTTATCAAGCTAGATAAATATCAAAATTTGTTGTATTTGTGGGAATTTTGGTGAAATTAAAATGTTATCAATATTTAAAATCGATTTGATTGTGAATCCAAATATTTTATATAATTAGTTAAAATAAATGTAATGTAAAGAAAAGAATGTTCGAGAAGAAAACTCTGAGCACTCGGGTAGACAGGAGGGGAAAAAAGAAGAAGAAAAAAAGGAGAGCTCAATAAGTTATTGCAAGTTGGCAAACTAGCAAAAGTTTTTTTTTTGCTAAAAAAAGGCAATCAAGGGAGAAAGTACCAGCCACAGAGTGAGAGAACGAAGATAAAATTGTCTAAGATAAGTGATATGAATAGAGTGGAGTAAAGTTCAAACATGTTGGACTTCTACCTAGTGTCCCATGAATGTAAACTAGTTGAAGTCTTGTCATCTGCCCATTGCCGTAAATCAGTGCCCAAGGACTTAGATTTAAACATACATGAAATCTTTTCTATGAACATCAAATCAATGACTGTACAGAAAGAATGATCTATCTGGTACAATGCCTATATTCTTTGTTCTCAACAACTTACCGGCATATATCAACCTCATACGTTTTCGGGAACAAAGGTATAAATATATATTTTTTGTTTAATAATTGTTTACATCAGTCATTAGGGTTATTTCTAATTTGCTGTTGTAATGTACGAATAATCTTTTGGATGTAAGGAAGGCCTTGGTGCATAGAAATGCTTGATACTGTGGAGCTTTCCACTGCCATTTCTGATTCTTTTTTAACAAGTTTTACAGTGATCTCGCTATGTGTGCCTTACCATTCAGAAAAGTCTTGAAATAATTTACTAGGCCCAGAAACAATTGCAGCTGTTTTACATTGTTAGGTCTCACAGCTTCTGATACAGCATTGATTTTTTCAAGGGAGGGAGGCTTAGTGCCTGCACTTGAAACTATATGTCACAGGAATTTAATTTCTGATGATTTCCAAATACATTTTTTTGCGTTTGGTTTGGCACCAAATTCATTTAGCTTAACTTTTATTAAAGATTGTCTTATCTTAATTAGGATTCTTTATATTGTAACAAAATTAAAAGGTCGATCACAAGATATTACCATATCTGAGTTGTCTACAATATATATATAAGATCATAATATTTAAAATAACGTTGGATTTCTCAAGATATCCCACTATCAATAATTATAAGCAAATTATTAACAACTAGTATTATAACTCAGGTATATGAAATCACGTGAGGTGAGTACACTAGTAATTCAATAAAATATAACTCAGGTATACAGACAGTAGATCTTCTCCACTTTCATTTCTTGGTTTGATATTAAGTGCATGTTTAAACAAATACTAAGTGAATATGGTCTAGCAGGGCGCCACTAGATTATCTGAATCTAGACACGGTTATATCTAATAACCTTTCACATGTACCGGGTTTGAATCCCCTTTTTTGGTACTTTATTTCTAATAAAAATGGGAGATTTTGCTTTTTGAGCCACATCACTATACGCACTAATATTTAGGCAAAAGTAAAACATCTATAAACCAAAGTGGAGTATATTAGACATAAATCATTTCTCAGATCTTAACATAACAAATGTGTTTAAATATTTTTATAAGTTTACTAGCTCAGATTATATATAACTAATTTAGGATGGCAATTCACTCATCCTTGCATGAAATAGATGATGGGATGTGGTTATAATATTACTAAGAAATCACTAAATATTATAAAATCAATATTTATTTATGGCCTGTAAACATTTAAACAGCTCATTAATTAAAACGTTGATGACGGTGATGATGATGATAATAATAACGATAATGACAATGGTTTCAACTACAGCTCTAGGACTAAGCCTAAACATAAAACTAATTTTTATAAAGAAATTCATAATTATTGCTTAATTTTAGCATATTTACTTATATCTTAAATAACTAATATTCAACCACTGATGATGATGAATGATCACACTTAACAAAGACTACACTTAATGAAATATATATGCCTCGTTTAATAAAACAAACTAATATTTATTACTGCATTTCTAACATATACATAAAATTTTCTAGACATACATGAAAATTGATATGAATAAGAATACTAATAATAATTGATTATATAACAATCCTCAGATTAATTTCAAGTTCTTCCCCCTTTCCCTTCAAATGTATATTGTATTAAGTTGGATGTCACATTGACCATGATTTTCACTCCATGAGAAAAGTATTTCAAGAAAAAAAAATATTATCTGCTCATTAGCACACATACTTTATAAATCTAACATGTAAGTAGAATGTTAAAAAAAAATGTTAATAGAAATTAGAAAAATCAAGTTCTAGAAAGAAGTTTTAAATTATTTTCTCCCCCTCTCTTCTACCTCTGAAATGCTATACTTAACTTGAAACAAAATAATCTAATATTCTAATACTACTTTTTACTTCACATTCACTCGCAATTATACACATATAAAAATATTATTATGTATGTGCGTATTTTATCCCATAATAACAAAATATTATTTAAAACCAAAATAATAATAATATATTAGTTAAAACTAAAATCATAATACCATAAAAAAAATTATTTTACACATTAATATTTCATAACTGTAAAATTAATAAACAAATAATTTTGATACATTCAAGATCATTTATGAAGCTCAAAGTTATTATTAGTAAGACATTCTTGTTTTTAATCGATCTGAATAGTCTTTAAAAGTTCTTTAAATAAAATATACCACTTTATTGCTAAAATGTTTATTAAGACTGATATCATAAAGAAAATAGATATAAAAAGTCATATTATCGATCTTTTGTTTGTGGCGAATTTCCAAGGGTTCAAACTTGTCTTGTATAATGTCTATATTTCTGCAGCTACCATTTCCGTTTTACGTGAGAACAATCTCTTTCCTGAGGTGTATAACTATTTGATGATGATAACTCTATTGAGATTATTTGCTTTAGTGGACAATTTGGAAATCATTATATTAATTTTTCTTCTCTTCCTGTCAAGCATGATTCTTTTAGTGGATGAAATACAGCAGTTGTTTTCACATTTATAAATTTTCTTGAGTTTAAAATCAGTTGCTGGAACAATTAATTGGACTTGATGATTAATATTTATCGGTAGATTAATTCATCTTTCATCGAATGCAGGTGAATGCTTTCTTCCTTCTATTAAGAACATCTTATTTCTTTGGTCAGTTGAAAGGTGTAGAATATTATTTTAGACACAACATCTTTTCTTTCCTATATGATGTGCAGCTTCCCCAGATGGTCCAGAAAAGATGGGACATACATATAATTTTTTCTAGCCAGTCATTTCTTATATTTTCAACATTCAATTTAATAGTCTAATAATCTGAATCATAATCACAATAATAATAATTCAACTGATTTTTCCAGACACCTTTTTATATCCAATTTTTAGCTAACTTAACCAATCAGAGATAGCGTCACTTGCTATTTTTGGACAAATTCGTTTTAATTAGATCTCTAATTTATTTTCAACTAAATTATTTTTCAACTGAAAAGTTTAATCGTTTTTCCAGACGCTTTTGTTTTAAAAAAAAAAAAAGACTTAATCCTTTTTTTTTTCTTACACCTAGGTAACATTTCAAATTTTTGAGCTTCCTTCTTTAGATCTTAAGATAAGACAATTTCAAAATTAGAGTTCCCACCCAGATTAAGCTCCCAAAGTGACAAACAATCATTTACAAAAACAAAATTGCTACAAAAATAGATGTCTGATTCAACAGATTTCCTCTTTTAACATAAAATTGTACAAAAAAAATAATTTGACAGATTTAATCCTTCCTTTTCTTTCAATATTTAATAAATGTAAATTTCTGTATGTAATGTACACACATACTTCATTATTTCAAATCATTCATAAACTAACATTAAATAATATAATTGCTAGCTTAGTAATTATAACCTATTATTTAATTAAATCTGTAACTTTTAAATCCCAATTACAATTATAGAAAAGCAAAATAGAAGTATAGAATAAAATATTAGAATTGATCAAGCATAGGTTAGTTTTAAAGAAAGTTAAAATGTTGAATATTTGAAATATAAAACAATTAAATAGCTTACACATACACTGCCTATACGTATGCATTATAACTTTGCTTTTTAACAGAAAATTTTAAATATTAAATGTGTATACTGCTCTTTTTGAGATTTATTAACACACAAACAAGTAAAGCATATAATTGCTGACCCACTCTCTTTCTATCTAAAGCTTTTAGAACTGGACCTTGTAGGGTTTGAACTTGGATGCCCTACAGCTTCTTTTATGGTTATATAAAAATGTGATGATGATTTTTGGTTTTACATTTCCTCATATGCACATTACTATAAATTTGGCTAGTGACCAAATTGTAATGGCACAATATAAATAGTTTTAATCCATTATAGTTCCATCATATAAGGCTCATTGCCATGATTCTCATTTTGTAAATAAACTTAATTTTTTAAAAAACTTAATTTTTAAAAAGTAAATTATTGTTATATTTAAATGTACTACAATATGGGCTGATTTTGATAATGGAAGAATTAATTAATAGTTGGGCAAAAATTGATATCTTATATTTAATTTTAAAAGAAATTTCTAACATAAATAATTTTTTTTTTTTTTGTTATAGATAAACTGATGGAACCCCCAAAATCATGTGATCATACTTTGAAATTATCTAATCGCTCAGAAAAATCAGCATTGAAATCTAACAGAAGAAGATCAAAAAGAAAACGTTCAAGCGTGCATTTTTCAGAACCATCACCAAAAAATTTTATTACTCCAAAAAGAAAACTTTCTTCTTCTTTTAAAGATAATTACAATATTATAGGTTATCAATTCTTTCTCACTTTTTTATTATTATTTTCAATATTTACTAATTTTTTTTTTTTATTAATCTGCTATCTTTATTTTGTTTTATTTTTTATAGAAGAAGAGCAAATAATTGAAAATACATCTTCCAAAGACATTTCAGATGACAACTTTAATTCACCACAAGAGTTCATTGGCCATTTTACACGACTCAAAGTGAACTACACACCTGGCATGAAGAAAGTAATTCTATTAGCTTTATTGGCAAATCAATTTTTTTTTTTTTTTGGATAGATTGGATAATGACAATGCCTTTGGGCACTATGATTGCTATATATAAATCATTCTTTAATTTATATATCACTTAGTGAAGTTAGTTTACTACATCATTGAGAGAAAAAAAATGTTATTTGGAATAGATAACCCATACATAATAATTTTCTTTAATTTAATCCATACTTAACAATTTTTAAATTATTAAGTATAGTTTATATTAATAAAACAATTCATTAATATTAAAATTGATAAAAATGTAAAACCATAGATATATAAGGACAATAGTCTAATAACAACATAACCATAGTTATTTTGAGTAATAATGTGAATAATAAATTATTCACGAGAAAAGACTTTGAGAACATTATCAGCAAATTTTCAGATGAAAGATTACCATATATTAAGAATAATAGAATAGTTAAATATAATCAAGTTCACTGATATTAAAGCATTTTAGTTATAATCCATTGATTCTAAAAATTAACTTTAATTTCTGAAACAGAAAAATTCTGTAAAAGCCAATACTATTAAGAAAGTTAAGACAAATAATATAATTAAACAAGATTCAAAAAATCCTAAAACTATCAAAAATCTATTCACTACAAGTAAGAATAATAACAACAATCACTTTCATTATGTACTTAATGCATGCAATTTATTTTTAAATCTAAGCAGATTATTTTGAATGTGTAATAGACTCAGATTTTTTATTATTGTGTTCAGGAAAAAACTAAACTTATACATAGTTTTTATTGATATATTAATTAATAAAAATTATAAATGAGTTTCAAAAGACAAAAAAAAAAAAAGTTAGTAGACAATTTTATTTCACCACCTCTGTGTTATTTACTATAATCTATAATAAATAATAGATATCAGATGATAATGCTTAATAAATTTCTATACTGTGCTATCTTATCCATTATTGCCAGACTAGATTCAGGCTTATGGTTTTAGTCATTGAGGAACTTTGGATTTTTGGAACAGTGCACCTGGATCTTTAGGATCTAATGCACCTTTTTTTTTGACAATCATTATTTAACTCTTTGTTATACTATAAAGCTATCAATCCATTTTTAGCCAATTTGCTTATATAGTCATAAAGATCTGAAACCAGTTCAGTTCTAAATATTATGGTATTTTCAGTTTTTAATATTTGTAGACACATCTATTCTAGGGCCAGGATTTAGTATAAATTAATAAAATGTATGACTGCATTACATGACTTTAGCTTATATATTGTTGTTTTAGCAGCATAAATTTTTCTTTCATCACTTCTATGCTACTTAAATGTAAGTATTATAAATAAATTATATGCACACATTTTTCTGTGTGCCATATAGAGGAGAAAAATTTGATAATAATAATATTTTGCATTTGGTACTAGGTATCAGACTCATAGTGAACAACTAAACAGACTGGTTAAGATGTTATTAGACTTGTCAATAAACCAGGTCTCTTTTATCTTTCTCTCCCTATCATTAGGCTCATTGCAGACTGCATTAATTATTTGACGATAAAATTCATGTCCGGCATTTTTCTAATGATTACAAAAACAGAATCAATTTGAGAATCCATTTTAGACTTTTTATATTGGTATATGTGTTGACTTAAATGCAATGACACACTAGCTTTCGTCTCTCCTTTTTTTAAAAAATGTTAACTTTGCTAATTATAAAATTGATAATTGCAAGGCACTGTTATTTTTAATACTATTATAAATATGAAATTTAAATTATTTACTTGTTTTAATTGATAAATAAGGTAAGGTTGTATAGCAATGCTTTCAATATAATTTGTGAATGTGATTATTCATTAATATTTCACAGCAATAAATGTTCATATATTATAATTTCCCTATATTTGCGACATTTTGTTTCAAGCTTTGGAATCCCCAGATAGGAATAAATCATATATATATATAGACTGAAAGGAGCTTAAATCTGGATTCAAATCCTCTCTAATATATATATATTATGATTTCTGTTCAAATATATATATATATATAAGCAGACACTTTCCATGTATATGTACACACAATTATAAAATTTTATTAATAAAAAAATTACTGTGTTCACTCATTTAAAAATTATCAGCGGTGTACTTTGTTTTCCAAGATTCTCGGTTTTCATTATCTTTTGCTATATTTAATGCAATTCATTATTGGATGGAAGTTTTAATTAGTAGGGAAAAAATTGATATTTACAGTTGGTAAAAAAACATTTTTTTTGACAATAATTAATGTAAATATAAGAAAATAATTTTTAATTGAGCTTTTCTTTTTTGTTTGAAAAATTTGATATAATTAACTTCTCTATATTGAATATTTGGTACTGTTCTATTAGATCGTGTTATCCGCTTGATGGCATTGTTGCTACACAAAAACACATAAATATAATGTTACCAGGCCCACCCCATTATTTGTGAAACAATAATAATCGTATGGGTTAACGTAATTCATTTATTTCCTTACATAAACAAACGTTATTGCAAATATTCTATTATAGTAGAATTCCCTGTGTATGCCAGTGCTGGCAGGCAAAACCGTCACCTCTCCCCGCAAACTTTACAAAGTCTACTAGCATTGCTTGAGAGATAACTAGATACATTGTGGTGGGAAAAATGCTGATAATGCTTTAATTACTGAACTGTCTTTTACTTCTTCAGGTCATTTTTGAAAAGGAAAAATAATTACTTATTTATTGATTGATTTATTACAATAGCTATCTTTGAAAGAATATGTGTATGGATATTAAGAACGATTAAGAATTTTCAACTCGATTGGTTTTTTTATTTTTTTTTTTAAAGATTAATAAATGTATTCTTGGGACAATTTCTTTAGAACTAAGAGAAATTTCACAGTCATACATTTTTTCCGTAATCAGTTCCTGTAATTTAGTCGAGAACAATTTTACACTACCAAAAATTTCATCTTAATCATGCAATGACTGGCGGATCATATGTCTTTTCACATCCGCCACAATTAAAACTTTATCAATTGACATACCTTATTGCAAAGATTCTATTAGAGTAGAATTAATTAATTCCCCATGCACACCTATCTGTGGATGGCAGTTGCCCCGATTTCAAACTGTCCGTTTTCAAGTTAGCCATTTTATTTGTCGCGGATATGTTCTCGTACAAACTTAACTTTTCGCGAAGTGGTCGAAATTTTGCTTGGACGTACCCTTTCCGAATTTTTTCAAGGTTCCACGTTTAGTAGCGAAGCGTGGCAATGGGTTGACAAAGGTTAGGAGGTAATAGTAGGTCAGATGACTTGTAAGCTAATTCCTTTGACATGCATATTTGAAGAATTGTGGCAGGCTGAAGTCCAAACATCCTCACACGATATTGTAGCGAACTTCGAATTGTGAGCATTGGGATAAAGTGTGTAATGCATAATACTAAAGCAGACTGGCTGCCGATAAACAGCATCTTTTCTGTGCTTTATAACAGAAATATTGCCATCAACGCCAGCTGCCATGTTTAAATGGCCTCTTTCTGTGCTTTTGCATAGATATATAGGCCTAGAAGGCGGTTGCTGCATAAACGGCATATTTATGTGCTTTTGCATATAAGTAGTGCCATCAAGTGGCTGACACCAACTAATAGAACAGTACCGAGTATTTAATAATAAATTTTTTAATGAAGTATTTTAAATTATACATTAAGATTTTTTTATATATATTTTTGAAAACTTACAATTTGGGAGGAACTGAAATATACATTACATTTGCTTTTATAAATCAATATCATTAAAAGTCATGTTAAGATCTTTTAAAAAGTTTTTATTTTATTTTTATTTTGTAAGATGTATATATTATGAATATGATTTTTTTTTTAAAAGAGACTATAAATAAATTGTCTAAATGATTACATAGAAACTCATAAAAATAACACCCAGGAGGCAGAATATAGCAGAACTGGAATACTTAAATAAAAAGCTTTCTGTAAATACTTGTAAATTAAATAAATCTAATTGCAGTGAGCTGCCTATTTTATTTTATTTTTTATCTTGGTTCAATAGCTTCTTAAATTTATGATCAGTGCTATAGTTAGTTTTCAAAAAGATTACATCCAGCTGCTATATAGAAGGGGTAAAGAAATAATTGAAGAACAAAAAGCTTTTGAAAATTCTTTAGATTTTTGAAAAAGTGTACATTCAGCTGCTACATAAATGAGGAAAAGAAGTTACTGATGAATAATGAATATTTTTTTTGTCTTAAAATTTTGAATAAAATATTACAGAAAAGCTTTTACTTCCATGACCTCACCATCCTAGATTGACTTAACTATTGGAGGGTAAAAATTTGTAAACAAATTAATTTTTAATATACACCTGGATCTCGTTTTATGTGGTAGATAGGTTCCACAGAAATCCTGCATTAAAAAAATCGCACAAAAATAGACTTAACTTACCTTGAAAAATGGGGGATAGGTGCTGTAATTTTTCAGAAATGGCATAAAAGCAAAGCAGCAAGGAAAAATTACTTTAAAATTCGCATTAAAAAATAAGGTAATGAAGTATGTCTAATAAAAAATATCAAATATTTGAAAAAAATTGATATGAGACAACCTTTTTTCTTTTTTTTTATTAACTGCAGTATTTAATTTAACACTTTTTCATACGTATTTTAGTCATTTGGTTCGTTTGTAAACTGGTAAGAAATCAGATTTCTGATGTGATGTACTGTAGCTTCTCCTTAAACGAAATCAAGAATCTCTCAGTAATATAACTAGCGCCATTTTCAGTCTTATGCTGTATTAATGGTTTTCTGTTGACAACTGATTTTTACTACTGAAATAATTTTTAAATGTTCACATTTTGTTTCTATATTAAAAAAATGACATCACAATCAAAACAAAAAGATTATACATTATCATTAGAAAGATTATTTTCAGTTTATAAAATCAATAAAATCTTCATTATTTATTTTAAAAATCTAAGATTATTTATTTCTATTATACCTAACAAAATAGATTTTAAAAGTTTAAAATTTTTGAATATTTATTGTGATATTTGTATATGTAAGTATAAATCTATTAATATTATTTACTCATTAGTATAAGTAGGTTATTTATTCTAAATACAGCTTCAGGCTATATTCATGTTAGCTGCTAATATAACGTTATATTTTTGAAAAAACAAAGTATTTCAAGTCAAAATAAGTTATTAACAATTTAATTTCTTGATATCTAATAAATATAGTGAAATATGAAAGATATTAAGAAGAAACATGAATCGCATTAAAATAATCCGCATAAAACGAGACCCAGGTGTACTATCATTTAGGTATTATATCTTGCACTTTACTACCATCAATTATTGTCAAACCTATGAAAAAAATTTGTGAATATATATATCTAATATACTAATTTTATATATAGTGGAGCTAGTATAAACAAAGTTTACACTACATTTACTGATCTACATGTGAGTACCTGCTCTGTACATAAACAATATTTTCAAAACACACACACATATATAACTCAGGCACTGGTTAATACAAACATAAACATATCGATTATAACAACTTAATTTGAAAATTATAGTAAATAAACAGCTTGTAAACAAAGATGTATAAAAATATAAAAAGACAAATTTTTGAAGAGAAAAACGAAGAAAAGCTCACACATAGATTTGCCTATGAAATGAAATTTAAAGCTCATATGTTTAAAGAATGCAAAGGTCATAATAACATTTTTTTTTTAAATTTAAAATTGTATAACAAAAATATAAAATTTAATAATTTCGTACTTGCAAAAGTGTGATACATTAACATTATGAGACTTAGAAAAGGCCTTATAAAGAAACAACTGGTAGTGGTTTGTACTGAAAATTTTAATATACCTATAAAATTGACATTTTTTTAATTTATGAATTTTGTTGTTTTTATTTTTGTCTCTTTTTTTATATAGTGTATAAGGAAAATAATGTATGTTAAGACATTGGAAAGTGATGGTTTTGTACACCCAGTATTTAAAATTATCCCCCTCCCCCATTTTTTTTTTCTATTTAAAAGCTCTCAAAAGTTTTCAAACTTCTTTAAATTTTTCAAATTATATTAAAAGAATTTAATTTAAATTATTAGAAGAATATTACACAACTATGATACTTTTTGTTGTGATTTTTTTTCAGTGAAGTTTTATTGTAGTCTCACCATAAAAAAAATAGTCTTTTTAATATTCCTTTATAAATGTTTTTAAAAATTGAGAAATACAATAAGAAAATAAATCTGGAAAGAAATATCTATATTTTTATTATTTTTTGCTTTAAATTGAAATGTATTATACAAGAATTTGCTTAGAGTAATCACTATTTATGTGTGCGTGTGAAAATGTGTTAAAATATTTCTATTATTATAAACTGAATTTATTTTTATCGTATATATATATATATATTACTTAATATAGAGTTTTTCTTTTATCCATGAATTCTGAATCATCCATAATGGATCTTGGAACTAAATATTGTGGATGCAGCAATCTTATTGTACATTAAATTGCTAAATGGAAAAGAGAAATAAATCATTCCATAAGATGATCTGCATTTTAAAAAAAAGTAAAAAGGGAATGGTTAATTAATGAAAATAATTTATAGTTTTGATAACTGAAGTGTAAGTTGTACAATATATATAATATTTTAAAGATTTAGATTATTTTATAAAATTAATTTATGCAATACATAGAAGTACAAAATTAATGTTTATTTAAATTTTTAACAGAATTTGAGTGCTTTAAAAAAACAATATTGTAATGAGGGGATAAAGCTAATCTCTTGTTAAAATTTAAAAATTCACAAACCCCAAAAAGCCCTGGAATCAGAGGTTTTGATAATATTTTAGCTATAATGTAAAATTGCTACTTTCTGTAAAAGATTACCTCAACTATTTCATTATGATGTTTTGCAATCATTTGGTCTAGGGATTGCACTATGAGCTAAAAAATTAAAATTTAGAAAATTAGATTTTTTTTTTATTAGTTAGTAATTATTTAATTTTTTATTTTTGAAACATGGATGTTTATTTTTTTTGCATCTAATTGGATTGTGCAAAAAGTCATTGAATTGACTGTACTTACTTTATAGCAATAATATTTAAATTTCTTTTTAATTTTGTTTATAAATATTTAATTGTTTATAGTTGGGTTTAATAAAATAATATTATTGCTTTGCAACTTTTTGTTTATATTGTATAATAGTAGTACAGTGGAGCCATGAACTATGCTGTATCTAACTACAGGACTTCAGCGATGCAATATCCAAAGAAAAATGTAAACAATAAGCAAAAAAATTAAAATTCATAAATTTTATGATGTTTAAGCAGCTGTTTTTCTTTTTCTGAGTGCCATACAAGAACATTTAAAAAAAAGTAAAATGTGTAAATAAATTTTATAATACATTAGTAGCCATTTTTTCCATCTCTGAGCACTATATATGATTATATATATATTAATCAAATTTCTTCAGTTTATGTTAAAAGCATATACATTTTATTCTTTATTATCTTTTCTGAATTTGATTTACATTTTGTCTAATAAAATATTTCTTGAGTAATCCTAAAAGTTTTTCAAAATTTTAGAATATATTTCAAGTTATTATTGACTTTAAAAACATTAAAACAATGAAAGAGATTATACTTTTTTGCTAAAGAAACTAATCTATGTTTCTGAAAGAGAAAAAGGTATTAAGGAAAAAACAATTTTATGTAGTCTATTTAATTTTGAGGACTGTCAGATATTTTTTTTTTTTAAAGAATAAAAATATGTGGCAGAAATTTTTATTTCTTATTCTTATTTTTTCATAGAATGGATGAGTGCATACACATTCAATAATATATATATATAAGTTTATTCCCTCAATTTATTATTAATAATCATATTACTATTATTTTTTAAAAATTTGTTTATAATTTTAATTTATATATATAAATGTGTCTGTTTTATGTGTATGTTGCAAAATACTGTACATTTGCATTTCAACGAATAATACATATCCTATTGTAATTAATGTTTATCAACAAAACGAGCTACTATACACTGTGCATTATTATGCACAAGGGAAACTTGGAACAAAATATAGCATAGTTTGTGGTTCCATTGTATGCATTCATAAATGAAAAATGTCTTAATCTATTTAATGACAAACTTCTTTTAACACGGGGATCTTGTTCTCTTTCTTGCTTTATTATGAGGTGCAACTGTAATAATAATTTTTTATATTACAAATCTATATCACTTTATTATCATAAAGAAAACAAATCTTGGTTTAACAATACTATACAATTTTTCTCTCAGGTGACTTAGTAATTTCATTTTTTTTTTTAGTCTATTGGTAGTTTCTTTTTCTGCAGAAATTTTGTTTTGTTCGGTAGTTCATTGCTATCATTATTGGCAGAATTTTGTTTAAAACTCAACAAATTAGATGATTAAGTTCTGTTATCTGCTTATATTAGTTTTTATTTTGTAATTTACTTATTAGTTTTTTTGTTTTTTTAATAATAATTTTTCAATTTACTAAAAATATTTTTATTTAAACTTTTTTGCAGAAGCCTTCTGATATTCATCTGAGTTTATTATTTACACCTGTAAATAATAATAAAAGGACATCAGTTATGGGTGCAACAAATGATTTAATAACTTTCACTCCTGAATTAGCAGGTAAGTGTTAATTTTTTTTTCTTTTGGCATTTTAAAAAGGAAAAGTTGTATATCTATTTTAAATAATTTCTAAGCATATATTTTTTGTATATCATATAACTAAATTTAGAGCATAATAATAATATTAATAGATTCATTAGCTAATAATGAGATATTGAAATGGTAGCAGGGCAATAAATTTGCTTGCACTTGAAAATCCAATAATTTTTTTTATCTATGAATTACAAATAACTGTATTGATTTCTAAATACTTTTATACATGTGTGCATATACAAAGCAATGAGTCAAATGCAAATATAGAATGTGATTATTGGATTGGTATTCTTAGGAATCTTTTCCAAATATAACACATTATATGATGCACACTCACAACTAAGGACTTTTAAATAATTTTTTTTTTTTTTTTTTGAGTACATTATCAGACAATTGTTTGTCATCAGTTTTAATTTGCTTTAATGTAATCACTTCTTAGTATTTTCTTGAAAGACATATTATTAATTTATATGTGTTTATTTTAAACATTCAAAAAACATTTAATTATAAATTACCTTGAATATAGAACTAAATTCTTCTCATAAGTGGTTTAAGAAGACTTTGCCTTTATCATGAATGATAACCAGTCTAAATTTTCCTTTATCATGACTGGAAATCAGTTCTACTTTCTAGTTAATTATTGGTGGCTTATATCTTAATACTATTGCATAATATATTTTGTGTCTATAATCATGTTAGCCAATTAACATTTTAAATAGGTTGAAAAAGTTGTGGTAATGTTAAATTTTTTTATATATGTACCCCAGCTTTTGTGCTTAATGCTGATTTTAAACATAGATTAGTCATCTATGAGTAATAGCAGATAGGACAAGTATTATCATCAATAATACTATTTAATATTAGTGAAATTTTATATAAGAATAGCTTTCACCACTTTTGGAAATAGGCATCTTCACCAATTCAGATATGGAATTCCATCTTTATTTTGCTGTTTATTTTTATTATTTTAGCATGAAAATCAGATATATTTTAAGCTCATATAGTTTTAAGAGGTTTTACCCATATTTAAATATTCAGTATATTGTTAAACAAATATGAATATTATACTTTTTCATATTTTGATGTTTTTTTTTTTTTATGTTATTTATCAACATTATGTTACTATATTAACCCAGTGTTGAATTTAAACATAAGTGAAACAAGCTTTAATTATAAAGTTTATAAATATAATGATATGAATTTTGCAAGCTCTAATCTAGTTGTATATAGAAGACTTCTCAATAATAAAACAATCACATTGCTAAAATTTATAAAATTGCTCCAAATTTTTTAGATAATATATGTAATTGTGAAGAAATCACTCATACTCTCTTTTAAACAAATGATTTACCCTCCTATGGACCAGATAAGGAGAATATGAATGTATAAATAAATGATGTATAAAGTAAAGATTCAATGATTCAGACATAATCAGGAATGAATTTTTATATGTATAAAATAATAAAATGTATTTTGTATCTCTGCTTAATAATTGATATCATCAAATCAAGGTTAATTTCTATCAAAAAAAGAAAAACTGATTAAAGATAATTATAAAGTTTAACTAAAGCTCAATTTAATCCAACAGCATATAATTTGGGATAATTAAAGGATTAAATTGGTGGGAGAGGTGAAGAAAAACAACAGATTAGTGGTAAATCACTAGAAAAAGTAAAAGCAGGAAAGAAAAAATTTAAGGTTTATGGAAAGTGTTGTTTTTCAGGCAAAAACTATATAAAGAGAAAGAAGAAGAGAAAACAATAACGCGTAGAGAGCATTAGCTTTGCTAGCATTATACATAGTCTAAGAAGATAGCTGTATAGTATTTTTCAGTATTGACTCAATTACAGCTAGAATGGCAAAATTGTATGTCATTTTAAAATAATAAAAATATTATGCTAAGCACATCCAACTTACACTAATTAGAGACCGAACGATATAGCTCTGCTGACTTTGGAAAAAACATTTATAAGTAGTCCAAAGATAGAGAAGATATAAAATCTAGCTAATTTAACCATGGTAGAACTGTTTCTCAGTGATTATATTTGTATAGTCCACGTAATTAAGCAGAAGACTACAAAATCAAGAAAAATCCTACTTGAGTTAACTAACAAAAATTGATTCAATTTCCTATAACACTCAAACACAGACTTAAGAATCTATCTAGTATGTATTTTAGACATTTTAAAATTTTTTTTATGGATGAATATTATTAGTGTAGCATTAATTGATATATATTTATAAACATATCTATATTTAATTTTGCCATTTATATTTAATCTTTAATATTATTTGTTTATTATGTTTATTGATTTGTTACTTTATTCACAAAATAATACTATTTATGGGTAATTTTTATACATCAGGCAAAATTATCTAAAGTAAATAATGTTGTTTTTAAATTACTTTATTGTCTGTGCCATTTTTTCAGCAGTGTAATCACTAATGTTTACATAGCAATCCTCCACTGATCCTAAGTGGTTATATTCATAGCTAAGTAAAGAAAACTGCAGAAGGTAGTATATTCTTAGATGTTACATTTTAGATGAAAATAGTGCTCCGAATTAGGATTAATGGAGGTTAAATCCTGTATATTAAAATAAATACTTAGGAATGAATGTTAAATGAGACCCTGATCAGGATATATAACCAGAATCATTCTATAAGTAGTTATATAAGGGTTAAGGTTTGATCATCATATTATGTGCCAGAATTATATATCTGCATGATAAGGTATAATCAGTATAGGGACCATCATCATTAGAGTAAGATTACCAGTACAATATATATATATATTGTAATCATTGTCATAGCGATGCCAAAATTACTTTGTGATTATATTTTGGAAAATAACGTGTGTGCTTACTTATGCACATATATACATACAAGTTGGAAATAAATAAATGAGAAATAAAATATCCATGTGCAAAATATAATTGTGTGAATAAAGATTTTATTTATTTAGTAAATATGCCTGATGTATTCATTTAATTGATTTCCTTTTGGTTAAAAAACAGATTACTTTATAAATTTGTTGAGGAGACAATCCCAAAAGGTTATAAATAAAGCAACAAGGTTTTGTATGTAAATGAAGTCAATAATATGTAAAAGAGATAAATGACTTGCTCTCTCACTCTTGATTGAAGAAGTAGAAGAAAAAAAGAATTAATTATAAAATTAAAAATTATGCAAGGAGTGTCAATTTTTATTTTAATTACTTTGATTTATTAAAGTTACAAAAATATTCATTCTATTTGGATATTCCTTTAATATGGAGAACTAAACCAAAGCAAGTAGTACATCAGCATTTATCCTCAGTACATTGTCCAATGTTTTCCGTCAACTATTAGAAGCTCCTAAAGAAGGAAAGAAACAGAATTTCACAGATAAATTGCCAAGAAAGTTTTTTTTTGTTTCAAGCAAAATAAAATATTAATGCTATGTGTAACTATATATAATGTTTGTGTGATAACAGTTAAGAGGAAAGATATTCAAAGGAAGATGAAGCATTTCAAGATACAATGGTAAGGTAGTCTAAATGAAAGAAATTTAATGTTTT
Organism: Epiperipatus broadwayi; assembly: GCA_028023455.1. NCBI lineage: Eukaryota > Metazoa > Onychophora > Udeonychophora > Euonychophora > Peripatidae > Epiperipatus > Epiperipatus broadwayi. Next base: position 26,046 of record JAQFVV010001239.1, read on the forward strand.
ATTTTATTTTTTTGAATATTCAAGACAAATAAATAAAAGACATAATGAACTATAAAAGAATATAGAATGAAAACTGAAATTTGAGATTGTCAAATAAGACATTATATTTGTTTCATGAATGAACGAAAATAATAAAATCTTTAAATTTGAATTATTTATGGAGCGAACTATATTATAATTCACCAAGAATAATATGAATGAAATTATTTTAATGAAAGTTGCATTAAAGTAAATAATTTCATTTTCATATACATATGTAAGAAGTTATAACGAACAGTTAGAGTTATAAAAGATTTGAATTTTTGTTTTGATATCCAATTTGAGAAGTATTCAAGAGGGCATTTACAAATAATACTCTATTAATTTATTTTTATTAATTATTAATTTGTCTGATTGTCATTTTTTATGCATATCTTAAAGCTAGTACAGTTTATAATACTTCTTCATTTTCTAGAAATACACAAGTTAATTATATTTAATTAGTGCACTGTCATAATATCTTTTGTTTTATATAACATATGCTAACAATTATACAGCATTATTGCTACACATATGACTCACAGAAAGAAAACCCCCCATAGCTCTGAGAATATGCTCTCCAATGTGTAAAGTCTGGAATGTGCGGTTGTAGAAGCAAGTGCTTGTTAATACCTGTTTTGTGATGATTTATATATATCAAATCCAAATATGATTTTTTAGTTTTACCACTATATAATTGTTGATTACTTATTTAACAGATTGCTCTAAAACTATCATTTGCTTTACATTCATGTTTATCTGCAGAACCAGTTGGCTGCTCTGTGGATAGTTACTGTTACAAAAATTGGCACTAACAACATATAGATCCGAAGATCCTACTCTATTAAAGAAGATTGGAAAGTAATTGGTGTGCTATATATATATGTATAAAATAAAAGGACCTTTTTTTGTGGAAAATCCAGAAATTAGAAGGTACTATTAAAGTTGATTGCAGGAAGATTTAGATACTGTTGTTCAGAGGTAGAGAATGATGTGCTACTAATTCATAAAATAAGAAGAAAAAATAACTAATAGAAAATAGTCAAAGTATTGGGATAAAGATTAATGTTAACATGTCTAAAGAAGAAAAATAATGAACGACAAATAATCATGGATTCATCTAGTACCATAGATGTACAAGCAGTGGAGTCTGAGTTAATGATTGAGAGGAAAAGTTGAATGTGTCAATGTTGGAAGAGGAAAAGGCAACTGTGCCAAATGCAGAAGAGCAAAAGCCAGCAGCAGTTACATTCATGCTAGCAGTAATGAAAGAAGAAAATAATAGAAGAGATAAAAGAAAAACCAAAAAGAAATGAAGGAAATGTATGTACAAATTAAAGAAGAAATTAGAGAAAGTCAAGAAGAAATGAGAAAAAAAGAACAAAAAAAAAAAAAAATAGAAGACAAAATGCTAGGAGCAATAAACCAAAATCAAGAAAATGTGGGTCAAAACCAAAAAGAAATGCAAATAGAAATCAAAGAAATTCTTAATGAAATAAAAGAAGCGTATATTTAAATTAAGGAAAAAATTGAAATAAAAATTTCAGAGTGTAGAATATAAGGTAATCACTCTGAAGCAAGAGATAACAAAGCAAATAAATGAACAAGTCCAGGAAAAGATGGGGTTCGTAGAGAAAACATATTTTGATATTCAAAGACATTGTACAGGAAGCCATTAAAATCTATCAAGAGCAAGTTCAATAAATAGTTTTAAGTATGGGTGAGAGATTACAAAGACTGGAAGTGAAAGATGAAGAAAACACAGAGACTTCAAATGGATGACTCTACATTAAAAGAAGTGGTAATCATTATGAATGACATTAAAGCAGTGTACTGTTTTATATAGATGTGAAAGGCCATAAGATTAGTTTATATATATCTGTTAAAGATATACCTGTTACCTCCCATATCCACACCTAATCTAGGTTATGGTAGTTAACCGTTTTTAATTTTAACGTAAGCGTAGTATATTTCCCAGGTAATATGGTCCTAATTATAACTAGCTAATTTTCCCTATATTGTCGCCTTTAATAGTTTAAATTTATTTTTTTATTAGGTGTCAGGATTCTATTGTAGATATCCCTATTAAATTGACAATGAAAGTATGTTTCCCCCACTTTCTCACACCACATCAAAACCCTCTATAATGGAATGAACTAATAACTGAGATATTAATATACTCTTATAATATTTACACAAAAATATAACTACATCGTGACCTCACAAATAATAAATCTAAAAATATAAAAATATTGTGTTGGCATCAATAGTTGAATTTACCCAGAAGATCGCTGAAATAAGATAATTATGAGGCTTAAGTAAATGACACATTGTAAACCTTATTACTTTTTTTATTTATGAGCATATTGAATAAAAGTGAAATAACAAAAGAAAATTGATGTCATCGTAGCAAAATTATTTCTTGGATTCATTAACAATATAAATAGTTCTTTATGGCCCATTAAAATATGTTTTCCTTTCTTCTGGTTTGTGTAAAGTGTGAATACTCTATAAAGTTATTTCAATAAAATTTGATTTCTTACCGGTAAGATTGTTTCGTGGAATCATTCCTTGGTAATACATAACTTCCTCAGATTTTCTTCATGGTAGGTAAATTATCGTAAGTAGGTTCGAGGGAATGAAACGATCGATGATGTATAGGCGTTCTAGCCGCCCATCTACGTGTCAATGGCTATCACGATGTATTTTTGAACATCTTATCAAAAATCCGAAGAACAAAGGACACTTCTTTATGTACATTCCTTTTATATCCCTTTGAAAACTCATTATGCAAGTGTACGTTGAAAACTGTTGCATTTCTTTTTTGAAACTTTTATCCTTTTCTATATTATTGTTCTCAGAGTTCTCTTTTTTTTATTTTTGCAGTTACCATGGCCATATTTAATTACCAATCTCTCCTTTATATAACTTCTATCAATATTACAATCGGTATTCTCTTTTATTATTTAACTTGCTAATCAGACAACCAGAAACTCGAGAGACAGATGATAGAAGAAATGAACACATCACAAAAAGAAGAAAATATTGCACTCAAAGCAAACAGAGAGCAGATGAAGAAACATTGTCAAGATCCCAAAAGAAGAAAAATCCACTCAAGTTCTTAAAAGACTATGTTTGTTAAAAAATGTAATTTCTCGTCCTGTGTAGTGGCGGAGATGTGCAATATATTTAGAAAGCAGTCGACTGACAACCAGAAAACATTCTCAGAAATAGATTTAATCAAAGTGTGTAAAAATCACGAAAGTTTAGGAGTGACACTGAATGGAAAATGTATATGCAATTCCAGAAAATTAAAGTTTTTGGAGTCATATCACATGAAAGAAAGGCTCCAGCATCAGACAAAATCAGAGAGGTTAAAAATGCCTGCAGATCAAAAAATGTGAGAGCTTCAGCATTTCTGGTACTAATCAATTACTTTGAAATTTTTCTTAAAGGGAAAGCACAGGTGGCCCAATCCCTATACAATCTACTTAAGAAAAATGATGTAAAGGATTTTCCAGTATTGAAAGTATTAGAAATTGCAAACCCTCTATGTAAAATAACAGAACCTGAAAGTTTTTTATACGATGAAGTAGTTGAAAAATTTGCGGCACATTTCTGCCCTCCTACGAAACACGTTTGCGAGGCTACACATTAGAAATCGGCGTCAAACAAAAGGCGAAAGTTTTAAAGAATATAACATAGCCCTCAGAGATATAGTCAAAAATTGGGCCTATGAACATTTTCTGGAAGAAGTTTATCTTGAACAATTGCTGTGGGGTATGACCGAGGCTAAGCTTTGAGAACAACTCCTGACAGATACAAATCTAAATTATAAAGATGCCATTAAAAAAGGTATCACACATGAATCAGTAATCAGCATTCGAAAGAATATTTGGACATCAATTCTAATGAACAACCATTATAACATAATTCAAAAAACAAATGAAACAAAAAATCAACAGAGTGTAAATGATAATAAAATTAATTGTTATTGATGTGGTAAACCAGGTCACAAAGCTTGAAATTGTTGCAAAATCAGGACAATTATACAAACTGTGGACTGAAAGGCCAGCTAATAAGAGTATGCCAAAAACCAAAAGCTGATGGGAATGACAAAAGCAATATTAATCATCTAAAATGCAGTGAAGCAGAATTTAGACTTCCATTATTGATTGAAGGAAAATGATAGTGGCTCCGGTTTTACATTAATGTTCCTTAGAGATTGGGAAGTGATTATTACTCTTTAATTGCTAAGTGTAATCAATTTGGAAATAACTTTGATCACTGATAAATATAAATAAAGTAATTTTTGGGTTAAACCGTGTATTTTGTAATACAAAAATAATACACAGTTTAACCCAAAAACTACTTTATTTACATCATATAATTGAGAAAACATTAAATATGATAATATTAATCTCTATGGGGAGAAAATATTTAAAAGCTTTCGAAAGATCTTGCATGAAAAAAGAAAAATTGTTATGTGATCTTATATTTCTAATTCATTGTAGAGATAATAAAGTAATTCCAAAATACTGCAAATTAAAGTTGCATTCCTACTCTTATAAAATAAACAACATTCTGCAGATGGTAAGAAAAATTTGATTTCTTTTATTCATGATATCAGGTAGAAATTAAATTATATTGATTGTTTTTTGCTAATGGAATGTCTAACATTAGGAAGTCTTATTCATCCAGTTCTTTGATATATTTTCTATCTATCAAAGATTCAGAATTTAAAACTTTTAAACAAAAAAACTAGATTTATTGATAACTAAAAAGGAAAAACAATTTCCTAAACACATTTGGTTGATTTACATTTTGTAAATATCCAATCATCAATTTCTTCAAATGAAGTTTCCTTATTGGAGGTTTTAATTTTGTGCTGGCTCCTAAACTATGCAATATAGTCTTCTTTTAAAAATATAGATGTTTACACTGTGTCTTATTAAATTTGAGGTTTGTGACATCTCAAAAAAATATTGAGGGGGATGGGGGTGGTAATGCATAATAATACACAGCTTAACCCCAAAACTACTTTATTTGCATCATATAACTGTGAAAACATTAAATATAATATATATGAATATAGAACTTCATTGGTCATGCAATCTACATTAACTGCAACATATTCTTATATAAATATGTATAAGTAACTAAATAAACCTAAATATTCATCATTTTCAACCATTTTTGATTTACTACAGGACGAAGGTCTCTCCGAGTTCAATCCATCTTCTCTGATCATCCAAGAACACTTCCTTATTTCATGCATCCATTTTACATATGATCTTATAGGTCTTTTACAATCTCTTGAAATCCAGTTTAAGATTTCAACTATATTTATTATCAACTCTTCTAACAATATGTGCAGCCCATCTCCAGTCTCTTAATTATTTTATCGATGTCAATAACACCTATTTGTTCTCTCACCCATGTATTTCATTTTCCACCTTTTCTTGTTACTCCTAACACACATCTCTCCATACTTTGTTGAGTGCTCTGAAGTCTCTGCATTGTTCTTCTGTTAAGTGTTCACGTTTTGGATCGATAAGTAAGAAGTGGTAAAATACATTTATTAAAAACCTTCCTTTTCAAACACATAGCCATATTTCCTTTTAATATTAATATATTTCTACCAAAAGCACTTCATCCAAATTTAATTCTATGATTAATTTCATCCATTATGTTTACATCTGTAGTAATTAATTTCTAACTCTTCATTGACAATCTTTATTTTATTATTTTGACAAAATCCATTGAACATTACTTTAGTCTTTTTAACATTTATTTTTAATCCTACTTTCTTACTTTCATCTGATAACTGTTGCAACATTCCCTGAAACTAATGCATTATTTGTAAAAACAATTACATCATCTGTAAAATCTAGATGACTTAAAAAATCTCCATTTATTTTTACTTTGTTACCGTCCCATTTTAATCCACAAAATACTTTTTGCAAAACTGCTGTGAAAAGTTTTGGAGATATGGAATCACCTTGTGATACACCCTTCTCAATGTTAATTTTTTTTTAGTATCATTATGTAATCTAATTGTTGCTGTGGTATTTTTATAAATATTCTTCAGAATAAGACATTATCCTGGGTCTATACCCTGATGATCTAATGCTTTAATCACTGACGAAATATTTATAGAACAATGCCTTTTCATAATCTAAAAATCCAAAGCATAATGACAACTCATATTTATTGGTCCTTTCTATAATTTCTCTCAATACTTGGATGTGATCCACTGTACTAAACCATTTTTAAATCCAGTTTGTTCTTTTGGTTGGTATTGTGTCTTCGAATGCTGGCACTCAGAATACCAACAAATAAATCAATAAATGAAATTTAGATATGGACTCGAATAATGATGAAATATAATTAATAGTGAAAAGTTATTGATACACTCCAACATAGTATATATAATTCACTTATGGTTCAATTCCCACGATGCAGTAACAACTAGCTGTTTTCTGGATGATTTCCGTTGACCTCAGTTTCCAAAACACTTTGACTTGACTCCTCAAACTAACAGTTCCTTGGCTTTATTCAGCTGCTGCTGACAATCATGCTGGCTTCACACCAGAGCACTGCCCTGTCATTTAAGATAGTTTCAGCTACTGTTCATTAAAATCTTCCACTACCAGTTCACTTAGTAAATCCATTGGAAATAGAAACCATGCACTTTGCTGCACATGCTATTTATTTTCATAGTTTGGCCTCCAGAAATCCATAGTTCATGCTTGATTATCAGTATTATTTTCGTATTGGTGTTTTTAATTAGTCAGTTCCACTTCTATTGTATCAAGAAATATTTGTAATAGGCAAATATTTCTTGTCATTTACCAAATGCCATTTTCATATCACATATTATGTAAATATTTTCTATTGTTAAATCCTACGCAAAATTAATCATTAACTAAATCTTTTTACTTTAAATATTATTTAATTATACAATGTTCGCTTTTCTTAAATTACTTTACCCAAACCTTCATTAATTTTACTCATCAGTAAAAAAAATATATTCCTCTAATATATTTTCCTTACTTTTTCTGGAGTACAAAAGGACTTATAATTATTGAATTGCAATGTACATATTTTTATAAAACGTGACAGATGGTTAAAATTCAAAGTTTGCTATAGATGAGTAGTAATTATTTTGGTAAAAATTTTGTATAGAACTGATAAAAGACTGATACATCTGTAATTTCTAATATCTTTTTTATCACCTTTATAAATATTAATATTAATACTGTATTCTTCCAATCATTTGGTACGGCTTTGCTTTTAGACATTTGGTATATAACTTTGCCCAAAAAAATTTCTATTTCTTCACTTGCTTCTTTTAAGATATCGATTATAATTTCATCATTACTTGGAGTTTTTCTCTTCTTAAATTTAATTGCATGACTAATTCTGGGTAATTCAGAAGATACAGTGATTGTCAAAGGTACTTTTCCTTCTTCTTTATTTCTATATAATTCTTGATAAAACTTTATACATTTCATGATGTCATCTCTTTTTAATAATAGTCCCATCTTTTTTCTTATTGCAGAAATAAGTTTCCCACCAATACCAAGATGTTGTTTTACACTCTTTAAGATTTATTCTCTTCTATAGCTTTGCTTGCTAGTTCACAATTATGCTTTCTTATATCATTAACAACTATTTTTCACACTACTTTACAAAATTCAAGATATTTTCCTTCTTAATGTATTATTTTTATATATTTTCTTATTACTTTTCCTCATAAATTGTCTTGTCTCAGAAGAAATTTTACTGACCAATTGCTGCTTTTTTGTACCAGCTATATTTGTTGTATCAGTTATATTTCTATTGATTTCATTCAAATCTGATTCATGTTCAAAATCTGTTAATATTTGAAAACGATTTGCAAGTTCTAATTTAAATTCATTGGAATATTTCTAAGATTAGGAATATCAACTGTGAGTATTGTTTTTCTTAATAATTTTTGTCTCTTCAGTTTTGCATTAATATGTACCTTATATTCTACTAGTCAATGATCACTTCCTCTGCTGAATTTATTAAGAACATTACAATCTTGAATTACATATTTTTTGTTAGTCAAAATATAATCCAATTTTGCTGTACCCTCATTTGAATGTTTCCAAGTGATGTGATGCATTATAGCTTCTCCTTTATCAGAATCAGGATCTCTGCCACTATGCCCAAAGAAATCTGTTAATCACCTTCCCTTTCCATTCCCCACTCTAAGCTTTTCACATATTCTTTCTCTATTCTGCTCCATCCCACTTCCACAACATTATCTTTGTCCAATCTATGGCCTTTATATGTAGATCTCCCTTATCTTTTTCCAAACCCAGCACAAAAACAAAGAACTCACTTTCTGTATAATCACTTTGTTTCTATTTCTTCTCTCACAATATTTTTCTCAAAAAAAAAAATTCATAATATAAAGGTTTTCTTTTTCTGCAAACTCCACAAGTCTGTCCTTTCCTCATCATAACCAAATTTATCTTCAGCACTTTCATTTTTCATTTGTTTACCGATTCTAGCATTAAAGTCTCCCCATGACATTTTAAAAATATTGTTTGGTCTGATCAAAAATTTTTTGTACATCCATATAAAATTTTTTTACTTCTTCACTACAATGAGAACTTGTTGGAGCATAAAGCTGAATTATTTGCATTTGGTATCTGCTATTAAGTTGAAAAACTAATCTTACTACTCTATTAATACACCATCAATCTCCACAATATTGTTCTTCCACTTTTTATTTATAATGAATCTTACTCCACTTGTATTTTCAATGATTGTTTCTTTATAATACAGTACATATCCATTTTTTAAATCAATTGTCTCTTTACCTTTTCTTCTAACTTCACAAAGTCCAATAATGCCCCATTTAATACTTTCAGTTCTTCCAATTCTTGCAATCTTTATTCATTTGAAAGTGATCAGTTTTAAGTTCCTAAATAAAAGGTCATCATCTTAGCACCTTATGATTATTTATATAGTATACAAACATGGATGGACTGCACACACACCAATTCACATTATCCAGTGTGGTGTTTCTTGATCTTAAACTCAGAGGTGAAATGCCAATAAACTCATCACACTGGCTAGTGCATATTGGTGAGCAGCTCATCCATGTTCATATACTATGTAAATAATCACATAGTAATAACAGCTGCAATGATAACATAGGAGTTGACATTAGGAATTTGCCCTGCTGATTTCCTTTCAGGCCTCCAAGAGGAATTAAAAGGTTTTCTTTCAGTTAATAGCCAATTTCATTCTGCAGCCAGAAAAGGTAATAAAGATAAGTAATTTTTTTAAAATTTTAGATAAACAAAATACATGAATTTTTTTGATGTGGGCTCTTTAAGGCCTGAATATAAGATAAATTTGTAGCTAAGAAATTATCCAGGTTTGTGATTGATATAGCTGCTCTTAATGAAATTTATTTCCAGAGAAAGAAAGTTTAATTGAACACATAGATGGGTGTCTTTTTTTTTTTTTTAATAATGTAATGTCATTCAATCATCTTTCACTCATTAAGAAAAATATATAGTATTGGATTTCTTTTAAGGTTTCAAAGAGGAATCAAATGGCAAACTCCTTTCTATAGCCATATGGCTGTTGTTCATTTTGCCCTCAAACTGTAATATAATGGCAATATTCACATTCTTATAGTATTGCTTCTTTCGCTAATTCGCTTTGTTCTATATATTCATAGCTTTTAAAGGCTATTTTGTGTTCTGTATTATTTTTGTGGAATTTCATGACTGCTTTCAAATATAATTAAATTTTTTTATTATAAATAACTCAAGCAGTACTTCATTCTCGTTTTTAAATATGACTTTTCAAAGTGAATACTTGCAGTTTAAAACATAATTTGTTGTGATATCATTTTAAAGGATACTAATAATATTTAATAATTTATTTTCCAGATGGTTTAGTTGTTTTAAAGCTGTATAAATGTTTTATTTGTTAAAATCTTTTAAACCTTTTTTACATTAATATTATTTCAAAATGTTTAAAAAATATATTCTTCATGCACTAGCAGACAGTGCTTTTATATGTAATCTTGTCTTTAACTAACTACCAATTTGCTTGAATAATAAGCAGATTAATAGCTCTGACTATAGATCAGTTGAAATTGTAAGTAAATTAAAGATTGTAAAAATATTGTTTTCTAATGCATAAGGAGTAGATTTTTTAAAAAGATTTTGAAAAGCTGAATAAACAAATAATACAGCAAATTCTCATTTTTCATATTTGATTGGTTCCAATAAAATCTTGTGAAAATTGAATTTGTGAACACCTGAAAATCAAATTCCCATGGCAATAATGTTTAATAAGTCTAATTTCACAATGACACTTCAGTATTTACTTTTTTATATTGGATATTAAATGCATGTCATATCATATTATTTATATTTAAATAAGGAATAAGCACAAAAATTCAAGTTTTATGTGAAAAAAAAAGTTTATGGATTAACAAATATAGAATAAATTTTTATTTTCTCCACATATTTTAACTTTAAGCAATAATGGTAACTGTGTTGTTTTTTTAAACCATAAGGTGGCTTTTCTAAATTTGTTTTCAAATACATTAATATAGAAAAAGAAATATTTGATAAAATATTTTTCAGAATTTCCAGCTTCATTAAGTTAAAAATAGTTTCTTTTTTTTTTATTTAAAAAAAAAGATCAATTATTTACTTTTCAAAAATAAATAAGAAATTTTGTCAATATTTAAAATTTGTTTTCATCTATTAACTTGAAATGAAAAAATAAATAAATAAATGCTGTTTAAAAAGAAGGTAATAATAGCAAGTCTTAAATTTCTTTAGTAAATGAAGGTTTTGTGTTAAATTTTTATTTGCAGCATGAATTTTGTTTGAAGTTTATTACTGACTAAGTTCTAATGGCAACATCCCTGTATGATATTTGTACCATATGTGATCTTTTTAAATCATTCTTGTATTATTATTTTTTTTTTTTGTGAGTATATATATATTTTAAACATATGTGGTGTGAAATAGTTTATTTTGTAAACTTCCTGTCTATGAAACTTCCATTTCATGAAGCAAAAAAAGATTTTTTCCTATTCTACAATTGATCAATATGAAATGTAGATGGAAAAATAAGCTAAATGAAGATATTAATGAGGATCCTCTATATATCATAAATTAGAGGATTTTTTTTAAAGAAGTTTTTCTTTTGGTTTTTTTTCCCTAAAATCAACGATGAATAAATAGTTGGATTGATTATAGCAACCTATATGAAAAAATATATTTATTCTTATAGATTGTCTTATATTACAAATTAAGAGAAAACTAGTTTTAAGTAAATTTTAAGATAAATAATGAAAAAAAATTTAAAGTGGAGTAATATAAACTATTCTGTAACTTGCTGTAATTAATTTACATCAATGAGCTAATAATTAAAACATTCATTACCTAGGTCAATGTAGAGCAAATACTTCAATTCTCTAAAGAAAGATATCTAAAGAAAAGACATTAAACAAGTTCACCAATTACAAAGTAATGAAATTTCTAATGATTTTTTAATCTTTTTTTACCTTCTAGCTGGATACATGATTTAAAATGACAAATTTTTTCAGTGTTTTCATGTTGCACTAATATTTCATATGCAGTGGAAGATAATGGAAACTAATCTGTTAGAAACACCACTTATTATAATTCTTTGTTATTGAATTTCTATATGATCCTATAAATTTTTTGACCAAATAGTTTACTTCAAAGAGTGTTTAAAATGCATTAATTAAAATTACCTTAAAATTTCTGCTTAAATACATTTGAATTTTTATATACAAACATTTATTTAAGATTAATGATTTTAATTAAAATAGAATATAATTTAATATTTTTTTTTTTTTTTGTAGAGTCAAGACAGAAATCAGGATCAAGGTAATAAATTCAAACACACTATATAGTGCAAATAAATTAAAATATTTAATTTAAACAAGTAATCTATGATAAAAAATTTAGAATATTTTTTAAAATCTAAATATATTTCTAAATGTCTTTTAGAAATTTTAATAGCTTTATTTTAAATACCTTTTGTAAATATATATATATTGTAACGATTATAGGGGAGGGAGGGGGTTATAAATGGATTAGGATTATTAACCTTATTTTGTGAAAAACATTATTCCACTATCAGATGACAACTATTATTCTTCATTTATTATTTACTTAAACTATTCAGAGTTTTATTTCTTTCAAACATTATTTTATATTCATTTCTAAGTTATAACATCTTTTACCCAATGATCGCACATTTAAGTAGAGGGGCAAAATATCATTGATAGATTAAGTATCAATGATACCTATGACCAGATCTAAGCTACATGATCACCCAGCCCCAACCATTTTTCCTGATTATAGCATTGCTCCATAACTGCTAGGACAACACCAATCCTCCAAGGCAATTTATTTATTTTGAGACAAATCTCAGGTACCATCATGAGGAAAGGTAAGTGAAACCAGTGCTTGAAAACTTACCTAGACTATAATGAGCATAATTAATAATCATATAATCATGGTGATGCAGGTAAAGGAAAGAGAAAATAGATCAAGTAATATTTAGTAAATACTTTTTATTCCTACACAGATACACATATATTTAATACAGTAAAATAAACACAATAATTATTAAACATTAATAATCCTTTCTCTAAACTTTTAGTAACAACTTTAGAATGTTCATATTGAAGCAATGGATCCGAAAGTCCGATCCATGCTTCACAGCCTTATATAAACTTAACTAATATTGAGACCTGAATTAAGTTTATAGTCCAGTATCAGCAGGGTTTTGCATTAAAGCTAAAATTAATACGTTCATTTTATTTACTTAACGGTATTTAAGTTTGTATTTGCGCTAAAATATTTTCTTTTAAAATAAATTCCTTTAAGATTAAATTGCTATTAAAATTTACTTTTAAATCTTATTAATCAAACATATATAAACGTCAAGCGTATATATGTGAGTTAATGCAAAATTCTGTTGAAATAAAATGTTATTTTGTTAAAAGAAATAATATATTTTTCTTTTTAAATTTTGTTAAAATATGGCGTATGATTTTATTTTAAGATAAGCCTGCCAACATTTCTAGAGGAATATATGTTTTAATTAGTTAGCCCATTCAAGGCAAATTAAAGATGATCTTTTTTAATTAATAGAAATTCAAACTTAAATACAGAAATTTAGAATAAGAAATTAAAAGTTATTTTTAGAAAAAGTTACCTTGAAACAAAGGAGCGTGGGGGGCTTATCAAGATCAAAAATTATACGCAAAACAATAGAAGGGTAGTTGACAGAAAGGTATAAAAAGGAGATGAGAACAAAAGACTGGATTATTGGTTATTATTATGATTATAGCTCTCTGGTTCTTTTGCTGATTCGTGCAGATCCTGTCTAGATTAGTGAGATTTTACTTTTAAAAATCTCTCTGGTCTTCTATGCTTATTCATGCAGATCCTGTGCTGTGATTCTCGGAGATTTTGTTTTTAAATGCAGAAAATATTGTTCCAGAATTAGGCAGATTTTGCTGTTCAACTCGTGCAGATTTTGCTCCTGAATTTATTCAACTTTTGTCCTCGAAATCACTGTTATAAGTTCCAACATGCGACAAGTTAAAAAGTATATTAATTTGATGGACACGACCAAGATTAGCAGTTAGGCAAACAGTTTTGCCTGCCGCCGGGGTCCTAAAAACCATTAAAATGCCATAACATGCCCAAAATAGAAACCTGAACTGTGTGCCGTGTCTGTATGACTTTTCGTTAAAATGCTGCATAATTTCCATTACCTTGTCCGGACAAATCCCATGTCTTCAATCAAGCCACCACATCGAGGGAACTGGATCCAAAGAACAAGGACCGGTAACTGTATAAAAATCTCCTCATGAACTATTTATTACTTTACCTTTTGATAAATACCTTTCTGAATTGTTTCATTTAATTATATATATAATGTACCTGTTTTCTATTATACTAATATTAGATGTATATTTAATTTTGGTGTGATCATCTATTTATACTTTACCTTTTTTTTTTCTTCGCTATTCCTCATTGTTAAAATGTTATAAATGTTTCTCATTCCATTGCGGTGTAAGTTAAAAGTTAATTTTCATTTAAAAAGATCTTTTCAATTCAAATTATGTCTGTAAATTAAATACTAGTAAGTTTCCTTTGTTTGCCAACTTGATCTCCTCAATAATGCCTTTTTTGTCCACATTTAGCCCCATACTTATATCTTCGTTAGTTAGAGATGTCTTAAATGTTTTAAAATTGTTTTTAAGCACAAAGCAACTAGAAAATGCTTTGTGAAAGATTTATTTTAATTGTGCTTTATCGAGGGGATTCGGATTAATAATTTTATTGAAGTTGGGAAGAAATAGACTTAGACCGCAAAATCTTATGTCATTACTCTGCCTTATTTTCAACTTATTTATTATATAATCAACCGGGTAATAGCGGAGATAATTACAATCTTACAAATATTTAGCATTAAGTTTTATTAAAATATGTTATTTAATCTAAAAGGTTTAAGTTTTCTAATTTTATTTCAATTTCTATTAGCTTAACCTTTATTTTACTTATCCAGTGATCCAGGCACGCACAAACACATATTTCATATTATGTTTTCAATATGCACATTTGACTTAGTTAGTCCCGTAAGTGTTCTCGTCCATGTCTCTCTCTGATGCTAAGCTTGGGCCGGGTAAGAAAATAATTTATGTGTGTCTCAGATAATGGTGTTGGTTCATAATTAGACTCGATAATAGGGGAAGAAGGCAGAGGTCATAGTATTCTTGATTTAATATCGCGTATGGGTGGTCTCGAGGTACTTTCGCCTAGTGTTCGAACTGCATTAAACCAACATACATCATCTGACCGGTACAATATTTACATAGGTTTTCTTTAATGGGGAGATGACATTATCTTTTTGATAGTTAGCATAGATGGGTATTTGGTTGTCAGTGATGATTTTCTTTTCTCTTCTATGCTTCTAAGTGACAATAGGAGAGTATGTGGTAGAGTTTTATACTATGGGTGAGGCATTGATAGCAGGAGAAACAGACTGGTGGTGCCAAGGACCGGGGTACAAAGCCCAGATAGACATTCTTGAAGTTTTCTTAACAACATATGTCGTTGCTTTTCCCGTTCTTTTATTTTTTGATGCATTTAGGAATAACTGATATAACTGCTATCATTGATTTTCTCTGCTTGATCTTGTTGAAGGAAGAACAAAAATTA
This sequence comes from Epiperipatus broadwayi, assembly GCA_028023455.1. Taxonomy (NCBI): domain Eukaryota; kingdom Metazoa; phylum Onychophora; class Udeonychophora; order Euonychophora; family Peripatidae; genus Epiperipatus; species Epiperipatus broadwayi. Next base: position 41,348 of record JAQFVV010001239.1, read on the forward strand.
CAAAACAAAAACTAACCCAACTATTAAGCTGTCACTTTTATACCTGATTCTCTTATTGTTTACTTTAATCAAATTTTTGGTTTTTAGTTTTAATTAAAATGATTTATCTAATCTTTCTCTTAGATTAATCTACTATCTTATTAGCCAGGAATCTTTCCAAAATTTAATTGCATTCCTGCCAATGAGAGAGTTTACAAAGATTACCTTTATCAATTAGTTTTATTGTTTAGTTCATAATATTTTAATATTTATTTTCTTTTTAATTATAAAAAAAAGAGAGTGGGTTCTGAATCTTTATTTAAACAGGATTCTCTTTTCCCTTTCTTATTATTCATAAAACAAATCTATTTAAAAGATCTGACACTATTATTTTAACTATTTCTTAAAATTTATTTCTTTAGTTATTTTTCTTTTTTTAAATTATGAAAGTATATGTAACACAAATGTGTGTTTTAGAACATCTATATTTGAGAGCATTACATCACACTCCTAAATGGAGTCAATTTGACCCATTTTAACTCTGATCTTTACATATTTTTTTTTCTAAATCAATCTCAGTAATGCTTGGAAATGGTGACATTTTTTTAGACTACCTTACCTTCTAATGACGATTCTATGCTGAATAAACCTACTTTAATTTCAATTGTGGGGACCATACAGGGACAAATCTCATCTCTATGCATGTGGAATATGGATTTGGATGCTGCAAATGGCAGATATGTCTATTGACTATTCGACTTATGCTAAAAAAATTTTTTTTTCTTAATACTGATGCTGGGAATTTTCTTACAGTACATGGGTTTACTACTATAAGCTGGAAATTTTCTTCTAGCGCTGTTAATTTGTGCCATAGGCTGGCAATTACTCTTCCAGCATGCTGATTTATTTATTTCAAACATTGTTTTATATTCATTTCTAAGTTTATAACATTTTTGATCCAATGATTACACATTCAAGCAGAATAAAATATTGATAGCTTAACTACCAATGATACCTTCAACCAGATCGAGACTACACATTTGTACAGCCCTGACCATTTTTTCTCATCATAACAGCCTCCATAACTGCTGGGACAATACCAATCCTCCAATGTAATTTATTTGTTTTAAGATGAATCTCAGGCACTATCCAGCCATATAAACATTATATAGCCAGCATGTGCAGATGAAAGGCAAACAAACCCAGTTCTTGAAGACTTATTCAGACTAGCTCCAATATCTTGGATAGGGGACCCAGCGCATTAATAAGCACAATCAATAATCATATAATCATGGTAATGCAGATAAAGGGAAGAGAAAATAGACTAAGTAATATTTAGTAAACACTTTTTATTTCTACACACACATATATATTCAATCCAGTAAAATAAACATACAATAATTATTAAACATTAAATATTGTTTTATAACATTAATAGTCCTTTGTCTTAATAATAGCTAGACTTTTAGTAATAACTTTAGAATGTTCATATTTAGCTAGATTTTCTCTAATGGAAAGATGATATCATCTTTTTGACAGTTAGCACAGTTCTCTTTCCACAATTTGTGGTCCATTCCATTTCTGATGCTTCCTGACGTTCATCATAGTTGGCCATTTGGTAATCAGCGATGATTTTCTTTTTTCTTCTTGCGTACTTCTAATTGACAATAGGAGAGAGTATGCAGCAGTCTTATATTACAGGTGAGGCATTGATAGCAGGAAAAAGAGACTGGTGATGCCAGGGACCGGGTAATGAAGCCCAGACGAACACTCCTGAAGTTCTCTTAGCAACAGTTGTTGCTTTTCCAGCTCTTAACTTTTATTTTTTTATGCAATTAGGAATAACTGATATAACTGCTATTTTTGATTTTCTCTGCTTGATCTTGTTGAATGAAGAACAAAAACTAACCCAATTATCAAGCTACCACTTTTATACCTGATTCTCCTATTGTTCATTTTAATCAAATTTTTGGTTTTTAGTTTTTTAATTAAAATGATTTATGTAATCTTTTTCTTAGATTAATCTATCTTATTGGCCAGGAATCTTTCCAAAATTTAATTGCATTCCTGCCGATGAGATAGTTTACAAAGATTACTTTTATTAATCAATTTTATTATTTTAATTCTATTTTGAATTCGTTTCTATTTTCATAATATTGTAATATTTATTTTCTTATTAATTATAAAAAGAAGAGAGCGAGTTCTGAATCTTTATTTAAACCAGATTCTCTTTCTCTTTTATTATTCATAAAACATCTACTTAAAATAATTTATTTCTTTAGTTTTTTTTTATATTTATTTTAATTATGAAAGTATATGTAACACATATATGTGTGTTTTACAACATATATATTTGAGAGCGTTACAATATATAGAAAAATTGGTAATCAATAATCACAATATGTTCTTTAAAACTTTTGATAAAAACAAAGAGCTTTATTTGGACATACTAAAAGTTAATTCTGTGAAAGATTACAAGAGCAAATTTGTCTTTTGTAATGTGATGCAAGAGAATATAACTTAGGTAGATGAGAATGAGGATGTATTGATTGAAAACATTTTAAAAAAAGTTTTGTGAAGAAAAAAAATCAAGAAGTGTGATATGTCACATTATTTGAGCCACTGTCTGTTCAATAACTCTTGCATTGACATAATAAAAATAAAAAGTATATGTAGCATATATATATAATTAAAAAAAACAAGTCATATATAATGTAACATTACTTTTATAAGCTTGTATTTACAAAAATGTAATACAGAGAGTGTACCAATAGCTCAAATAAGCTCTTAATTGATAAGTGCGGTAAGAGAAAATATTTAAAATCTCTATCCGGAACATATTGTTCAGTTCCATATAGCTATTTAAGTTAGATAGCTGGAGTAAAAGACATTTTCATGTCCAAAAACTTCAGAGTTTCTACTTAAATATTACGTATGAAATAAGTGCTGGGTAATTTATTGCACCTGAACAATCCAACATGATTACTTAGGGTCAACATCTCGGCTATACTCTCAGTAACTGAGATTGGATGATAGTGATTTTAAATCAATTTTTGAAAAGACTGAGGCTTTCTGTAATGATGCCAACACATAACGCACATTTGGAACAGGATACACACCAATCGTGACTCCGTAATTTTAGCATAAACAAATTATTCCATCCGATTTTACTGCAACAACAATAAGGGTAGCCCATGTTGAGTCTTCAGCTGATATCAGCACTCCTTTCTTCACCAACTCTTCTATTGTTTCTTCCACCTTTGACTTAAGCACATAGGGGACTTTGAGCTAAGTGACCTTTAATACTTCATATTCTACACATTTTATTTTTAAATCGACATAACTTCTTCATGTGACCAATCCTATCACAACAATAAAATGTAGGCCTATTACTTGCAGATTTCTTAATCAACTTTTCTATTACAGCTTTATTGATAGTTGGCAGATTTCTTTCTTCTGAAACCATTTTAAATTTGAAAGTATTTTTCAACATGACATCGTGCACTATATACTTTCTCTTGGCTGCTTTAAATGTTAAATCAGCTTTGCTAAGGAAGATTTTTCGAAGATTAAGATGTTGCTTCCAAATTAAAAATCGTAAATGTGCTATTGTCTTTGTTTATTGCTAGTTGTAAATAAATGTTTAAATTTTCCAGTAATTCACTATAGGGTACTCTTCTGGAATCCTAGGATCACACAATTGTTTTGCTATTAATACATCCATTCCAGCAAAAAACAACAGTTTGGAAACTTTCACATTATCATCATTTATCTTCAACAATCTCATATAGCAATATATGTTCCATAACAAAGGGTTACAAATATCAAACTCTTTAAACTTTGACTGAGTAATACCATCTTTTTCTTTGAGCAATTTAAAACTTGTATCATCAAGCTGATAATTATGCCATCTATTGTTGACTGTGCCAACTGCTGTATTCATGGAGGATCTGTACCCAGCCATAATAATGTTAAAATAAAATGAACAAACAACTCTTATATTTCAGTCAATTTATTTTTAAGATGAATTGCTAGTAATTTATATGTATATATGGAAATTATAATATTAACAAGAATAACTTTCTTCCCCATAATTTGTGAATAACTGCAAACAGAGCAAGTCTATTGCATTTCTTCACTCTCTACTATTAATCACAGTTCATTAATACTGGGCACTTAGTTCCCATTGTCAATAGTACATTAACATGACTTCATTTAGGCTATATTTCTAGTACACTTTTCCCCCCTTTAAGAGGGAAGCCATTAACGTTCAACAGCGCTTTCTTCCTCTTGATGGCCATTATTGCACCAACTCTTGTAAAACTTTGAGAATTCTTTTTATATCTCATTTGCATGTTTTTAGAATGAATTATTTCTGGGAGTAAACTAAATTGCCGGCACTAATTGCACAAATAAAAATAATACTTTATTTACAATACTCACCATAATAATAGCACCGGTTAGTGCAAAATGACATTGTTTTAATAACTAATTAGAGAGGTGTTTGCATGTTTAAATACTTGCAATCCCAGCAAGATTGAATGTAGCATATTTCTGATGCAAGTTTAAACTGGCCCATTTCTTGTTGGATTTTGTTTTTTTCATGAATAAATGCATTTATAAATATAAAAGATAAACTTTTCTATATATATATGTATATTTAACTAAAATATTATAGTGCATATGATTAGCTTAAAATTAAATAAATATTCAAATTACCTTCCCAAACATATTTCAGCAATACCCTCTGTGAATAAATATAAAATCTGAACTTCCAACAGCTGACTCAAAGAATACCCTTTTGAATCTGCATTATATTTATTCACAGAGTCATTTGATTATTTTATATTTAACTAAGTATTATGCACTTCTTTTTAATGTATAAAATAATTAGTAAAAAATATATTTAAATCCTTCACCAAGGTGATTTATTATTCATTTATAGGACTATCATATTTATGATCTCTCAGTCTTTCTTACTGGCATCAAGTTTTTAATGACATCTTTTCTAGCTTTGCTAGTGTGAGAGCTGTGCTTAAATGTCTCTTATGATCATCTTGAAGGCTCTAAATGCTTTGATTCTAAATTCTGCAATAGAAGGAGCAAAAACTCTATTAGAAAGAAAATTGTATAAGTATTTCTTATTATATTTATCAATGAATGAATCATTAACTTTAAAGAAAAAATAGTGGATTTAAATATGAATAAATATTAACTTGCAATAGTTCTCTGTGCAAGAAATTTAAGAACTAATAGAATTATCTCTGGATTGAATTTAACTCAAATTGGGAAAGAAACTTCACAATGCAATTTTGCTAAGCAAGGTGCAGAAAATGGTTTGCTACTAATAAACTTTTGGGATAATCTGATGTAATGATAATTAATTTGCAGTATGAATTGAAAGAAAACTTTTTCTACACTCCAGTCTTTTTAGCTGTGGTCCCATGGCTTTTTAAATTAAAGTAATCATACCATTGATTCAAAACATCAACTCCTGTTATAATGATCAAAATGAAGCAATTATTTAATTTCTTAATTGATAACATTTGTTAGTGACAATAATATTAGAGAAAGATAATGACTGAAATGAATAGTAAATAAACAAGTTTCCGGGCAAGAAATTATGGAGCTAACGTTGAGGCATTTGCATATTGTATTAGATATTAGCAATCACTTTGTAAGGGCCATTGAAAAAAAAATTGATTAATAATATTAATAGAAAATATATTTTTATTAATAATTAATCAAGCATAAAACACATACTAAATAAAAGAGAATGCTTGTGATTTAATTTAAAATGTGTTGCAAATCAAATCAGTTTAGATTAATATTCAATTTATAAAATAAATGAAGTAATATTAAAAAGTGAATCATGTTTTATTTTTAATGTTGGGTTTGTTCTCACAAAAGACCACTTTAATGGCAAAAATCAATCTTGCATCTTTTTATAAAAAATAAAAAGGTGTATTACTAATAATGTTATAAAAAATATATAAATATTAGTAGTAAAAGTTAATATTTTTTATTATTAATATGGCATGTTAAAAATGAATATAAAGTCATGGAAGTAACTGCCAATCATTATCTTTACCTTAATTCCATGCTTCTTCATATTTAGAAGTGAATATTTAATATATATTTGTAATGATACTGATTACAATCATCACATTACATTTGCCCTTCACATTGAAAAAAAAACAAAAAAGACTAAGTAAACGGAATTATTCTTTTTTTTTTTTTTAATCTTATTTTTGACCTAACTTCAAAATATAAAATGTCTGGAGACATCTTGAACAAAATGAAGAACAAGTGAAGTATAACTTCATCTCCCTGATCATATTGAACAGTGATAGTAGGTAACCACCAAAGTTATTAGTAAACTTTATAGACTGTGAGGATAATAAAATTAAAATAAAAGAGAAAATATTCAACTCAATATTTTGACTGAGATTTTATTATCCTAAGATTTGACTAATTAGCCCCCTGAAGTAATTGCTGATTTATACGTCAATTACTATCACATGAATAATTGCAGATACTTAATCCAGTGGTGCATTACAAATTAATATCACCAAAATATCAACTATTATTATAACACAATCATTGACTTCCTATTAATGTTGCCTGCATTATTCTTATAATGTTAAAGATTCTCATTTATTCTTCATAATCAGAAATTCATTCATCAACCAAGAAAATTCACCAAGTATTGAAATATAACAACTGTCTATTGATCTTCTACACAGTTAATTAATTCACTGTAGTTTTGTATATTCCATTTGTAACTTCCATAATTATTTAAATTTATTAGCATTATGTGAATAATAGACTGCCATTTATTATTGACCAACTATAAAGTTGATCCATATATTTTCTATTAGGGAGAGTTGTTTCTGGAATTTGATATAATAATAAGCATTTTATAGCAATCTAGTAATAATATTTTTTCAATACTATAAAGTGATGTAATATTGTTTTCTTTTACAGAATAGAGACTCCAGCTCATAAAACACCTCGTCGCAGATCCATTAGGTTAGCAACAAAAAAAGATGGTGGTGGATCCTTAATATTAACATAAATGATATTACTGACTGATATATTGAAGTATTTATATTAATAATATAATTTTTTTTTTTTTAATATTTTTAAAATGTTAACATTTGCTTAGCAACACCATTATGGCATTTTTGTTTTTTTTGTATTTAATTCATTTATTGTTTTATGTGTTTTTTATTGTTGTCATTGTAAATATTAAGAAATTTTAATATTATTCTTATCTATAAAATTATGATACAATCTTGATTTAAAATTTGACTAATTTATATTATTGTACAAAAATTATATTTTTAATAAAACTTTTTTTTTTAAATTTATTTCATGTGATATATTAACTATTGCACTATAAAAAGTACATAAAAGTATTTTCACTATTTGTTTATATTAGTAATTTGTTATTATCTATGATTTTTGTATCTCATTTTGTTAAAGCAAAAGATATACTCTAGTTGATTCCACTGGAAGATTAGTATAGAAAACAATTATTAGATTAAAAACTTAATTAACATCACTATTTATTCCATTTTTATTTTCTGGAATCTGAACAGAAGTAATATTATTACTACTATTTATGTGTTCTAGAATTAAATATTTTTGCAAGTGGAATTTGATGGTACTAAACTGCAAAGAAATATGTTTAAACATTTACATTATCAACTGTTTTAATTTCATTTGTTAAGCAAAAAAAAAAGTTTGTAATTGGTAATCAAGTATTGTGAATGTTTATAATCCAATTCAAAGTTTGTAAATCTTCATGCTCAGCTAACATAATGTCACCCTCGCTATATGATTATTGATCCAGAGAACTTAAGCAATCTTTTGATGTTATGAATTCCATGATTATTTATTTACTTACAAACTTAGTTTGGTATAATGGCTAGAGTCATAATCTTATTGTTTAAATCAAAGATATTAATTATGTGAAATATCATCTTATCTAATATTCTAGTAGTGTTTGGTAGATCCAAGATCAGTATATTTAAATATATCTTGTTTAGTAGCTGTGTCATAATATAATTGATGGTAAAGGAAAATAGCATCTCATTTGATCTTTCCTTGAGTGATGATTCATCCAGTTCTATTACAATCTATATAAATAAAGTAGTTTTTGTTTTAAACAGTGTGTTATTTTTGATTACTTCCCAACATTTCGATGAAATAATATCTGCCAATGTCAAGGCTAAGTTTTCAAAGAAAAATTGTTAGATCTCAAATAGTAACAAGATTGAGTGTAAAGTAGTTGAGCATTCAGAATATATAGGTTAACAAAATATTTATTTTCTTCAATTTCACGATTAATTGATTTCAAGTTTGTTTTAGAAGAAAGATATAAAGTAAGTGTTCTCCATAATGTTGGAATATGTTGTGCTTCATCAGCTCTATTTAAACCAGTTGATTTTTTTAATATTTCAATCAATTCCCTCATGGTTCTCAAATCATACTTTTCCAAATTAGCAAGTATTTTAGCATTATCAAATCAAGTTTGAGATCAATTTCTAAAAAAAGGAGAATAAAATTGATAATTCAACTAGTTATAAAGTGGTCTTACACTATATTAAAGAAGTCACTTATAAAATCAATAGAAAACTATAATTTTAATGTAAAGATTATTTTTTCCACTAGCTAAAAAAATTGATTTTTTCCATAAATCTAAAGATAGAATTGGAATATTAGGGTGTTTATGAACTTCTATGTTTACAGTTCTTGAAAAGCTATGTAGGTCAGTCTAATAAACAAATTAATATCAGAATTAATGAACATAAAAATGTCTTTAATCAGAAATTAAATACATCAGCCTTTACTTCACATTTTTTAGAAATTGGGTCACAAACCTGATTTTGATAATGCTAAAATACTTTTTAATTTGGAAAAGTACAATTTGAGAACCACAAGGGAGTGATTAAAATATTAAAAAAGACCAACTGGTTTAAATAGAGCTGATGAAGCACAATGTAGTTCAGCCTTGTGGAGACCACTTATTTTATCTCTTTCTTCTAATATAAGCTTGAAATCAGTTAATGGTGAAGCTGAAGAAAATAAATATTTTGTTAATCCACATATTCTGAATGCTCAACTACTTCATATTCAATCTCATTACTATTTGAGATCTAACGATTTTTCTTTGAAAAGTTAATCTTGACAATGGTGGATGTTATTTCGTCAAAATGTTGGGAAGTAATCAAAAATAACACAAGGTTTAACTCAAAAACTACTTTATTTACAACATTAAATATAATATATATATATATATTATTGTAAAATCAAAATTGTAACTATAAAAGTTACCTAAGAACAAAAACATGAAAATTTGCAGTAACAGGCATATTAATAATTAGTAAGAAAAAATAACACAAATATAGGATATAAAATAAACAAACATCAAACAAAATAATAGTTGCATTTAAAGAAGCACAAATATCTAGTAGTTAATTATTACATTTTATAAAATACAAGTTTTGTATGAGAATACTGTGGACATACCCAGTCATGATACTTGGAAATAGAAGACGGAAGCATGTTAAATGACAATCATAAATTCTCTTGAGAGAAATTCTATGCAACAAACACTAAGATAAAGATAAATGTTTTTCTTCTTTTTTTATGTCTAAATTCCATTAACTTTCATCTTCAATGTTTATAATGAATGATTAGTGGTATTCATATAAGTGACTTCACTACAATGTCATCATGTTTATAATTCCTATTTCCTTTGAATCATGTTTAAATGTATTGTAACGGACGGTCCACTATGCCTGGATTCGCAATTGCCCACACACCAGATGTAACAGATGGGAAAATAACTTTCGGACTGTGATACTATGCAGATGTAGCAATCTGGAGACTATGACTTAATGTGCCCTAATTTATTGCTCCCGATGACACAGTCTGCAGAGACTTACCAGGCTTGGAAGGAGAAAAAGGTGCATCTAACTACGGTCAGACTTTGGGTCTTCGGGTAGAATGCTAATGAAAACCTGATGAAATGCTTAACCAATGATTGCATGCACTTTAATTGACTAGCTCTATCCCTATTTAATAATATCAAATGCAATTTAGATTAGTTCATCCACTTTCTTCCGATTCCGTTATGCTCTAATATTCAAGCCCAGAGAGAATATTGCTTTTGACTCCCTTAACAGGTATGAACAGATACACACAGCAACTCTTGCACCTATATATAGGTTACAACTAGCATTTAATATATTTATTTTACTTTACAGCTTTTATATGCCAAGAAAAATAAATGTGTGTGCATGCATAATTGTTTATAAACTGTGGAATGTCAGGACAACTCAATAAACCAGAGACCGGAATAATATAAACTCTTAAACATTTATTGACAATGATAAATAACAAAGTAAAATAACAATAGTAATGATAAATATATATATATATACATGTGTCATATGTGAATTTCTACCATTTTATTAACTAATAATTTTCCAAATCCATCTCTTATAACTTATGGTAGAAATCCATCTATGTCACTCATTCTTTACAAATCATAATTATATAGAAAAAATAAATATTAATAATTTAAGATGATTGAGATGCTGGCTAGCTAAATTATATATTTACTGATTTTAGCAATCTATTTAAGTTCCCCCCAATTTATACATATGATAGGTTTAGAAATTAATACTAGTTGATTAGTCAATTGTACTGGAAAAATATATATACAGGGTTAATCAACAAAATAAAACATATAATATGTATTCTTTATCAAGTGTTGCAATTTAATCTATAAAAATAAATGTAGAGAATCTTACTTTACTATTTACATGGGTAACCTGATGTTAACCTAGATTTTATTTACAATAAAAATAGAAAAATATCTAAGTGGATAATCCCCCCATTTCTTCTTTGCTAATTCTGAAAAATGAGGCTTCTAGCATCAGAGTGTGAAAATACAACATAGATAATAAAAATAAAAAAATCAAACAAAAATTTACAATATTAATTTCTTGATTAAAATTGTTTTTGGAACAAAGTTCATTAAAAATCATCCTAATAGAAGTAGTAGTTGATAGTTAGGCATGTCACTCTCCAAAAGCAGTTTGACTCATCAAATCATTTTCCTAGGCAAGGATAGATGGGTACAATGGTGTCTCCTGTAGTTGTGTATGGTAAACACCTTGATCCATAACTGATTCACCTTTAAATATTCCAATGCTTGTTTATTTTGGACTGCAGGCATCCTCTTGTGTGTTTTAAAAATAGAGGTTTTATGCAATTGTTAGGAAATAACATGATGCACCATAGCATGTTTTGCTTTAGCCCATATTCATCTTAAAGTACAATTCAATAATTATTTGTAATCATAAATTTATATTGGATAATATAGAAGCACTTTACATATATATTTGTATTAAAAGATTTATTTCATTTTTTTTTTCTTTTTGAAAAGATTTAAAATATTAAAAATTACTCCAACAACTTTTAAAACATGATTTAATTATCTCAAAATTTATAAATTATTTTTACTTTTTTATTTTTCACTTTCTTTCTTCTGAATTTGGCAAAATTTAAGTTGACTTTAAAAATTTCTATGATTCAAATAAAAGAAAAAACAAAACTACATTTTAGCGTTCGAAATTTTAATTTAACTGCTGTATATTGTTATAGCTGGAATATTACTGACAAGAAGAACGATTTGTAAAAAAGTTTCTGTTTTAAACTGCCTATTGTTTAAATACATTTCATTTATTACAGATAAAAAATAAAATAATAAAATCAGTTTTATTTTCACACATGGCCATCTAACTTGACCTCAAGCTATCCCTAAGTCATTTGACTATAAATTAATATTCAATTTTAAATTTTTTTAAAAAAATGTATACATTACAGTTTATTAATCAAATAGTTTATATATACAATATTACTTTCTAAAATATTGGTCGTATTAAATTTATTATAAAATAATAATTTATTGTGCATTCCCTAATTCACTCTAAATAAATATATATGTGTTGTACATTTATATATGTAATAATAATAATAAACAAATAATCTTCCCATTATTAATGCAAGTTCCAAATGGATTGGGTTCAATAAATAGGCCAATCTTGTTAGGAATATTTGCGTTGTAAGCTACCCTTCAAATTGATATTTTATTGGCATACGGATATAGCTACAGCAGTAGTTAAAACACATTTATATGATTATATACATGATCTTAAAAATTTTAAAAGCTGTATATTTTATTGATTGAAATTTACTAGCTGGTCACAAGAATTGAGTGCATCATCAAGTACTAAAAGATATATATTTATTCTAAACACCATATTACTGAACAATTTACTATAAATAATTGTCACTAAAAATCAAGCCCTTATATATATATATATATATATATATATATATACATACACACACACACACACTTGACATCTAAGAATAACAATACTATTTAATCAATTTAGTTAAGCATTATCTACACTTGCTACAAACTATTGCTAATATCTTACTATAGTGTTGCCAGATAAATGAATTTTTAACAACTCTGCCTTGGTTGGTGATCAGTCATATAGAAATAGCATGATTATCAGAATTTTTATGATTTAGGTGATTGATTTTATATTATTTAAGTTGAATAATGACTTTACTGGTGGCACTCCAAGGCACCTGACAAGAAAGATTGTATTTGGAATATATATCCTGCAAAGTGTTTGGTCAGTCTTTTATGTAATGTAACTGTCCAATATTAGTTTATACACTGTAATTGAAGGTTGCTTATTTTAGATAAATTTCAGATATGTCTATATGAAAGACAATATATACTGGAGTAAAGTTGACATCATTTAATGTGATAAATATATAGACTTTTTTTTTTTTTATTATAAAATCTTGATTTTATTTCTGAATTTAAATTGTATAAATAAATAATGTGATGATTCAACTATTTAAATATAATCTTTCTCAAGAATAGTGCCATGACTCTACTAAAATCTACTCCTCTTCCATTTAAAACATTAGTATTATTATTATCCTTGAGAAAGACTATTTAAAAAGTTAAAAAGTTATTTATTCTTATATTTTAAGTTGATTCAAAAATAAAATCAAGATTTTATTAAAAATTAGAGGAGTTTGTGAATATCAAATATATTGGACCAAGTCAGCAAAAAGTGTTTGAAAAAAATATTCCTGTTATATATTTAATGTGATATAATGCATTTATTTTCTAATATTTTTTAAAAAAATGTATATATATTTTAAAATGTAGATATTTGTATATCTTTTTTTTTTTGGTTTTTTGTAGTCGATTTCCAATTAAATCTTACTTCTATTACTTTTTTTGAAAATCAGATGTTCATTTTAAGAAAATTCACCTCAGTTCTTTTTTTTTTTTTTTGACCTCTTTGAATCGTGCAAGCTAGAAATCCTGTATGTGTAAATGAGTATGTTACATATATAACAATTCTGTACACTAAATAAGTAAATGTTTAGCAAATCAGTTACAAGTTTAAGACATAAGATAAAATCAATAACTTTATTATTCAAACATCCACGCACAAATATGTACAAATAATAAATATTTTTGATACAATACTGTATTCAGAAACAATAATTTAAATAACCTTAAAAAAAAAAAATTATTTGTATCTTTTCAAAACTGCTGAATAGAATTAAAATATTTGATATTTGCCAGTAGAGTAGTATATGCCATTAAAACTGATATTTAGGGGGGAAAAAATTCAAATAGATGAGTTTACTTTACAAAATTTGATATTCAATAATAGTCATATACATATATTTTTTAAAAAGTTGAAATCTTTCATAATCTATGCAACCATTTTATAATGTATTATAAAATTATATGAGAATGAAATTGAATAAATAATTTTATATCCTTTTTTTATTTTTAATTATTATTAAATGACATATACATTTAGACAAATACTAAACTTTTTATATATGTAAAGAAAAATTCTGCTTAATATAATTCCATCTAATAAAGTTTTAGGATTAATGTGGATTATCAATAGTTACCATAATTTTATTTAACAAAGTTAAAAATTTATTTAGCACTTTCTTTTTTACTTGTTAAAGAATTGTTAATTTTTTACATAATATACACGAATATATTCTAGTGGAGAAGCACTGCATTTCTTGTACAAATATTCTTTTACTTGATATGCATTGCTTAAAATTTTTTATTCACTTTTATAAATAGATATATAGATCATATATTATAACACATCAAATGTACATCCACTTTTTCTTTTAAAATATATATGTTTTACAATAATAGCAACAAATTAAAAATCCATCTCCTTTTTCTTTTCAAAAACTTTATTTTCTTATCTCAATACTGAACATATATATATATAATACAAAACTCCAACGTTTCAACTGTGTTTATCTTCATATAGTCATTTTCAAGTTTTTATGTTAAACATAATCTATTGGAAAAGTTATTCAAATAATGCATATCAATCCTTGGTTTAGTTTCCAAACAACAAATGAGAGAGGATAGGTATTTCTAATGGAAATGAATTTGTTTTACTTAAAAAGCAATGATTTTTTAAAAAAGAATCAAATTAATGGAATTGTTTTAAACATTTTAATTTTTCTTTATAGCTACATCAGCAGTAAAAATGAAAATTTAAAAAAAGTGAATTCATTAAATTAAAAAAAAAAAAAAGTGAATTAATTCATTAAGTGATTTTTATAGAAACAACATAATTATTAGTCCTACAGTCATTAAAAAGTTATCCCAATGATATTTTTAAACTTCTATTATAGCTTTCATACAACATGAGACTGAAAAAAGTATTTCTAAAACAAATACCTTTTTTTTTTATTTGACCTGCAAATAAAATGATTAATTTAAACAATTTTATTCTTGATTATAATCAAATCACTACTATAGTGATAATTAAAAAAAAAAAAAAAATGAATGTTTTGAAAATAACAGAATGAATTGCAATATTTTACATCATAATTTAATTTAATAATATGTTTTCATAGCATTCATTAATAACATTAAGTGAGCTTTTCAAGTATATATTTCAATATATTAAATAAATAATGTGGTTGGTTTTTTAAACATGATGAAACTATATATATATATTGAAAAAATAGGATCTGTAGGCCAGATCCATGCTTCACGTCTTTCTAGATTACTAGACAAGGATCAAACCTGATCCACGCGTGTTACAATGTTTGTAAAACTTTCCGTCTGCCATTTTAACTATATTTAAATTTTAGGCCAGTAAATAATCTAATGTCTTTGCTCTCCTTCTATCTGTCTAAAAGTTGTGCCTCTTAATGCTAAACTTCCTTCTAATGCGGTTTAGAAAATATTATTATTAATTACTTAAAATGAAATGAATATATGCCAATTTTATTCCATCTCGACAAAAGCTTTATCTAAATAAATATTTTGCTGCCTATTTCCTGACCAATGTTTGTCGGTAAATAAAAATAAATAATTCTCTAGCTTTGAAGATTTTGGAGCAATCTTTGTTTTGTCGAGATGAAACCATTTTATATTATTATGTTTTTTTATATATTTATACGTATACAGTTTAGTTGTGGGGAGACGCTAGATTCAAGCATGAGAGTTTATATAGTTTAATTATTTCATTTTTAAAGAATGAAAGGGAGGGGTTTATAAAATTATATTCATGTTAAATAATAGGAGAGGAACTAGAATGTCATTTGAAATGTTAGTGGGATTTTGTGTTGAAGGGAGAGACGTGTCACTCATTACAAATATTCGTAATAATAATTAATGCTTATTTTATTCTTGTGGGTCTGATTTTGGTCAATCCGTATACATTTATGTAATCTTTAGCTCAGCACAATTCTATATTTAAAATGCTAAAATATATTTCCCAGAACTCTTACTTTGCCTTGCTGGCATTTGGCTTGATTACTTGTCTTTTGTTCTTTGTGATTGCTAGATCAAAACTAGACCACGTGATAATTTCACTGGCCATGATTTATCAGGATGTGAAAGCCAAAATGGGAAGAACCGGGGCATGCTAAGCTCAGATAGTCTTGGCGATTCTCATTCTTTCACCTGAAATATTTTAGGTTTGCCAATGGCGCAGACCATTCTTTATTTCTTGGCATCACGGGAACGGAGCAGGTGAATTGAGTCTATGCTAGTAATGTAATATCGAATGCTGGGTTTTGTTCACTTTCCTTTGTCTGAGCACATCATGGCGGATTGGCCACGATCTGATTAATTTATGTATTTTAAATCTTGAAATATTTATTTGTGAATATCGCGACCCATTTATATTTTAAATGTGTCACTCTCTCCTACAACAATTCCTATAGTTTGAGTTAATCATTTCTCTCTTAAAATAAATTCAATCATAATAAAATCACGTTTAAAATAGCTCTTTAAAATATCCATTCCAATATCTCAGACTTGGGTGGGCGTCTTCCATAAATTGTTAATCGTGATATTTGTTAGATTGACATATAAACTATACCGCTCTCTCAACAGAGGCATAATAAATGACAGGAGAAAAATTTGTGTTAAATAATTTATGAAATCAAAACAGAGATATTAGGTAAGTTATAAAAATGTTTTATTAAATATATATCTGTGAATTTAAGCTACCTGTGGTTCATCTCTATTTCTTCATTCTAAAATTAGTATTTTCTAATTAATTATTGTGTTGCTATCTGATGACTCATGGTCACACACATACCATTTTATATTTAATTAGTAGATATTCTAATTAAAGTTAATAATTAGAGTTAGACATATGAATTAGTTGAGGCTCATGCTCCACTGTTGATGGGAATGGGCCGGAGTGTGGAAAAGATTAATTGCTTGTCTCGAAAATGTTGTTAATTAGTTTGCATATTTAGAGAGTGGGTAAACAGGGCAGAATCCATAAGTACTCTTTATCTTTGATTTCGCATATGGTTGGATTCGAGGTACTTTTACCAGGCTGTGAATCGTGTTTAGTTAACATACAATTTCGACCAGTACAATATATTAGTTTTATTTGCAAATATAAATATATTGCTTTACAAGTAGTATGAACCAAGTCAAGAATGATTCTCTTCATTAAAAATTTTATTTATTTTGAATGAGAATTCACTAAAAAGGGAAAACATTCGAGAAAAAAAATATATATTTTTTTTGCATTACATATGTTTTACTTTGTTACTCAAATATTGATTCAATGAAACAGCACAAATTGGTATTTATAATGTATAATTCACATTTCTGTACATTTGTTTATATGCATAATGAAGCAATTTTTTTGTAACCTAAAACTGAGTGCATTTTCTGTGAAGCTCACCATAATCATAGCGTTATTGTTGCTTATTTATATAGTAATGTAATTATGCGTGCATTTTTATTTAAGTTAGTTCATTTAAATATTTCATTTGTTTGATAGCTGGATACTGTTCCCTTTTGTTTATTATATTTCTATGGTTGGGAATAAGCCATACCTCCTTGATCTTTTCTTAACACTCAATACTCACTAGATTGACTAACTATAGGTCAAAGCTATCACTCATTGCTTCCCATAGTCCCAAAAAAAAAACAACAACACATATTCCAAGTTGTTTTTAGCACATCTATATAAGTATTTGTGCTACATTATTCTAGTTTAGATATTGGCTCTAAATTTCTCATAGTATACAGCAGTGCAACCTGGGCTGCTGCACAGAATCTTGTATACTATCTGCAGTGTCTCCCTTTATAATGTGTCTTGTGTTGTTAATCAACCTATTAAAATTAAGGAGAGTATGGAAGCTAACATTGAAAGTTGACTCGCAGATCTGGTTTGGTTTCAACTTGGGGTTTAAAGTTTGTTTATATTCCTATAGAATTATTTAATTGCATTCAGCAGAATGTTTTTGCTATAACTTTAACTATATAGATCTTTAATGTATTCATCTCTATTGGTTTTTCTGTTTACTTCATATTTACAAAATGTCAAATTTCTCTTCAGAAATGCTTTTTAAATCTTACTAATTTATGAACCATTGGTGTTCTAAAATGTGAGTGGATAGTACCTCTAATTTCATGTGGCTTTATCATAATTTTATAATCCAATCTCTTTCTATTTCTTTGGATTAACATATCTAAATATTTTAATCTTTCATGTTCAGTTGTCCATGTTAAAACTGATTCCTTCACCAGTAATTCTCGCATCTTAATAATGGTCTGTTTCAGAAGCACACACCAGAATATCATCTACATATTATTATATATAATGCTCTGATTCTTCTCCATGAATTCTGATATGATTTGATCTTCTGTGTTACCAGTGTCAAGCTGCATATAATGCCACTGTTAGGCAATCCCATTGGCCATGCGTTCTCCATCCTATAAAATTCTTTTAAATTTTACCATTATATCTTTGATAATCTAGTTGAGCACATGTATAAATGTGGATTTTTGAGAGTTGTACCCACTATTCTCCAGTATATTTTTTATGATGTTAATGGACAGTCTGTGTGGCTCTAGGATGCAGTCTGTGGTTTGTACCAGTTCAAAAGATGATTTAATAGTATATTTTCCAACATCCTAACTGGCACTTTTAACCACTCCGCTACGATATTCGTGACCCTGTAATAGTATGTGCTTCCAAAGTTCCCCATTAAGTGTAGTGGATAGTTTTTATGCAGTTTTATATTAAAATCCGTAGAGGTATTGCAGCAGGAGGATATATCTTTGTTTAAATACTCTACCTAGTGTAAGCTTTATTATAGTGCTTTCATGGTATCATGGTTATAAATTTGTCCTTCATGGCTTTTATATTATATAAATCAATTTTTTTTTTTTTAAAGTGCAAATTCTCAATTTGCTGAGCTATTTTTTATATGTATTCATTTGTTTCCATCAGCATGAAGCAATTATTTTTGAAATATATGAACTTGTTCTCGTGTATTTTTGTGACTACGAGAAAGAATGTGGTCATAGCTTTGACCCACAGTCAGTCAAACTAATAGGTATGGAGGCAATGACAGAAAAAGAAAGATGAAGGAAGCATGGTTTATCACCAACCATAGAAATGTAATTAACAAAAGGCCAAACAGCATCCAGTTACCAAACAAATGGAATATTTAAATGAATTAATTTAAATAAAAATGCATGAATAATTACATTACAGTATAAATAAAGCAACAACAATAATTAACAAGAAAGTTACGATTATGTTGAACTTCGTTGAAAGTGCACTCGGTTTTAGAGTATAAAGAAAGAAACCATTTTGTTATGCATAAACAAATGAACACAAATTTAAATAAAAATATAAATGAAGGGAAAATCGGTATTATAATGTCGAATTCTTTTATTATTATTTATGAATTAAAAATACAATACATATAATGCAAAAATATATTTTATTACTGTGAATGTTTTATTGTGAATCGGTTAATAACGTAATTTATTTTTTTTGTAAATTCCGATTCAATAATTAAAATTGCTAATGAAGAAAATCATTCTTCATTTATGCTGATTCCACATTAACATGATTGGAACATTGCAAAATATTTAAGTATACATGTTGTATGCAGCTGAAAGAATTACAGCCTGCACAATCAGTGCTTCAACAATTGTATTACTTCGTATGTGATAATCATTGTAGGGTTTTCAAATTACAATTTGGGGGGAAAAAATTAGTATATTTATCAAGTGATAAAACATTTTATTTTTTGATTTTTACAAAAAACACAGATCATGCAGGCACAGGCCTTGTGCAGTAACGTTGATCGCACCACTCTCGGGCCAGTTCTGTGTGTGTATATGAAGTCACACTTTCATTAATTGCTCAATTTTAGTTAGGAAGATCAAATGGCCATGAGCAGTGGCTAATAAACCATCATTGTTCGTTGGTAAACTATTGCTGGAATAATTTATTTCATTTCCTTTTAATGTTGTCATTTTTCCATGTATGCTATCAAGCAAAGCATTACCTGCACAGATATCCCATTTTTTAATTTGCGTTATGTGAATGTAAGCATCAGCTTTACCTTGGATGACTTCAAGAACTTTGTAACCTAAAATATATATATATAAATTTATTTAACTTTTAATGTATTTCCTTATTTTCTCTAAATATACTTCTAATCTTTCTCACGTACATATAAACAGATAATGTTACATCTTATGGCCTTCAAAATCTCTACAAAGGTACTTCAGCAACCTCTACAAGGATTCACTGTGGACATTGCATTGTATTTTTTATCTGGCTCAAAATTTCTCCATGAGTATTGTTTTTATTGAAAATTAGATTTTTCTCTATGAATTTCTACATTTTAGTTTTAATTTTTTAAATAGGTGGAACCTAAAATCAGTTCAACCAAAAAAAAGGTATTGTTATGAATAAATGAAGTGAAAAAAATAAGTAATTTTTAAAATTCAAAATGACAAATAATTGTTTTAATAAATATTTTTAAATATTTATATATAATTTGGAATGGAAGTTAGCATATATGTAGAATAAAAATATAGTAGAAAATATATATTTTTAAGGAAATATACAAATATGTAAAATACTGAGTAATTATATACATACACAAAACAATATATATACACGTTTACAAATCTCCAGTAGGAACTAAAACAACTAGAGGAGCAAACATCACTAACTATTAATAAATATTAACTAAATCCTTACTTTCAAATAGAGTAAATATATTCTCATAGTAAATGTTATGAAAAGTTATAATTGATTGTAAGTCATATTTGGCTAAAATATAACTATAGATATCTTTATTAACTATATTATAATATTTTAGACTAAGTATGATTTAATGATTTTACATTTTTTATTTTTATTTGGGCACCGCCTGACTTTAGATATCAGAAAATAGATCAGTCCATATATTTTTAACAATCGTTTATTTAATAGAATAATGACTACTACATACAGCTCCTATTTGTAATACCTGGCTAGATTCATGAAACACATGGGTTATTCCTGGTGAATGAATACAGACCATACAATATTGCATTTAAAGAGTAATACGTCATAACAATTGTTTGGTCATAATTGTCAGTCCATATATAATTTCCTTTTCTTTTAACACAGCCTTTTCATACACATGCATGAAAACAATAATTAATAAAATGTAAAATTTTTTTAGTAAATTTAATATTAACCTTCAATTGTACTACAATATTAATACAGTAATGAATAAGCAAATATTAAAACATTTAACAACTAAACAGTGTTGGGTTTGAAATACGGGAAAGGATTTATTTGAAGTTAAGTATTTTCGATACCATATAGTATCATAATCATCATCATCATCATTATCAACCATTATCAATCCATTGCAGGATGAAGGTCTCTCCAAGTTTAATCCATCTTCTCCGATCATTAGCTTCTCTTCTCCACATCACCTCTACACATTTTCTTATTTCATCCATCTATCTTACATGTGGTCTCCTTCTGGGTCTTTTACAATCTCTTGGAATCCAGTTTAAAATTTCAATTGTCCATCTATTATCATCTCTTCTAGCAATATGTCCAGCCCAACTCCACTTCAATCTTTTAATTTTTTCAATGAGGTCAGTAACACCTGTTTGTTCTCTTACCCATACATTGCGTTTTCGATCTCTTCTTGTTACTCCCAACATACATCTCTCCATACTTCTTTGAGTGGTCTGAAGTCTCTGTATTGATCTTCTATTAAGTGTCCAAGTCTCAGATCCATAAGTAAGAACTGGTAAAACACGTTAAAAACCTTTCTTTTCAAACACATAGGCATATTTCCTTTTAATATCAAGTTATTTCTACCAAAAGCACTCCAACCAAGTTTAATTCTATGATTAATTTCCTCTATTATGTTTCCATCTGTATTAATAATCTGACCAAGGTATTTGTAACTCTTAACTTCTTCTAATTCATCATAATCAATCTTTATTTTCATATTTTGAGCAAATCGATTAAACATTACTTTAGTCTTTTTAACATTTATCTTTAGTCCTACTTTCCTACTTTCATCTGATAACTCCTGCAACATTTCCTGCAGCTCGGAAGCATTATTTGCAAAAACAACTACATCATCTGCGAAATCTAAATGACTTAAATAATCTCCATTTACTTTCACTCCTTTAGTTTCCCATTTTAATCCACAAAATACTTCTTGCAGCACTGCTGTAAAAAGTTTTGGAGATATGGAGTCACCTTGTCTTACACCTTTCTCAATGTTGACTTTCCCAGTATCATTATGTAATCTAATTGTTGCTGTTGCATTTTTATAAATATTCTTTAAAATATGACAATATCCTGGATCTATACCTTGATGATCCAATGCTTTAATCACTGAAGAAATGTTTATAGAATCAAATGCCTTTTCATAATCTACAAATCCAAAACATAATGACAACTCATATTCATTTGTCCTTTCTATAACTTCTCTCAATACTTGAATATGATCTACTGTACTAAAACCACTTTTAAACCCAGCTTGTTCTCTTGGTTGGTGAAAATCCAAGGTTCTCTGTGAGACGAGTTGTAATTATCTTGGTAAAAATTTTATATAAAACTGATAAAAGGCTGATAGGTCTGTAATTTCTAATATCTTCTTTATCACCTTTTTTAAATATTAATATTATTACTGCATTCTTCCAATCATCCGGTACATCTTTATCATTTAGACATTTGGTATATAACTTTGCTAATATTTTTTCTGTTTCTTCACCTGCTTCTTTTAATATATCAATTATAATTCCATCATTACCTGGAGCCTTTCCTTTTTTCATACATTTAATTGCATTTCTCACTTCTTCATTTAAAATTCTGGGCAATTCAGAAGATGTAATAGATATAGGAGGTACTTGTACTTTATTACTATATAATTCTTGATAAAAATCTTCTACCAATTTCATAATGTCATCCCTCTTTTTAGTAATAATTCCATCTTTTTTCCTTATTGCAGATATAAATTTCCTACCAATACCAAAATGTTGTTTTACATTCTTAAGACTTTTATTTTCTTCTACAGCTTTTCTTGCTAGTTCACAGTTATACTTTCTTATATCATTTTCAACTCTTTTCCGCACCATTTTACAAAATTCGAGATATTCAATTCTTTTTAATGCATCATTCTTGCATATCTTCATATTCCTTCTTTTCTTCATAAGTTCTCTAGTCTCAGTAGAAATTTTATTAGTCAATTGCTGCTTTTTTCTACCAGCTATCTTTGTTGCAGTTTTTAAAAGTGTATCAGTTATTTTCATATTAATTTCATCCAAATCTAAATCATGTTCAAAATCTACTAATACTTGAAACCGATTTGTAAGTTCTAATTTAAATTCATTAGAATGTTTCTGAAGATTAGGAATATCAACTGTAAATATAGTTTTTCTTAATAATTTTTGTCTCTCTAGTTTTACATTAACATGTATCTTACCCCTTACTAATCGATGATCACTTCCTGTGTTAAATTTATTAAGAACATTACAATCTTGAAATATGTATTTCCTGTTAGTCAAAATATAATCCAATTCTGCTGTACCTTCATTTGGATGCTTCCATGTCCATTTCCTTCTAACATTTTTCTCAAAAAAAGAATTCATAATATAAAGTTTTTCCTTCTCTGCAAACTCCACAAGTCTATGTCCTCTCTCATTTCTATTACCATAACCAAAATTACCTACAACACTTTCATCTTTCATTTGTTTACCAATTCTAGCATTAAAATCTCCCATAACAATTTTAAAATGTTGTTTACTCTGATCAAAAGCCTTTTGTACATCCATATAAAAATCTTCTACTACTTCATCACTGTGAGAACTTGTTGGGGCATAAACCTGAATTATCTGCATTTGATATCTGCTATTAAGTTGTATAACTAATCTTGCCACTCTGTCTGATACACCATCAATCTCCACAATATTGTTCTTCCACTTTTTATTTATAATGAATCCTACTCCACTTGTATTTCCAATATTTGTGCCTTTATAATAGAGCATATGTCCACTTTTTAAATCAATTGTCTCTTCACCTTTAAGTTATAGTATCATAATCATAGCATAATAAATGAGGAGGGAGTTGTTATCCATAAATAATGTAAATATTGAATAATAAATTGGATCAAGATAAAAATGAATATTTAATGGTGAATTTACATACTAATAAGAAAGTGAGGGGGGGCTATAAGTACCACTTTTTAGAAAAAGAGTGCTGGAGTCTTTTATTGATGGCATGGATATCTTTGGGAATTGACAAAGCCTCCTTAATCTTTCTTTTTCGATCAACACGCTCTAAACAAACTATGTCAGTTGTAGAAAGATCAAAGTTATGATCAGACAGCAACTCATGATCGAGGAAAAGGAAAGAATATTCAATGCTTTTCCTAGTGTGGTTATACAGATAATTATGTTGGGTGAGTCTACCTAAGTTTGTGGGGGTTTCCCCATAGTATATCTTTAAATAAATAGAGTAGTTGATCCTTTGAATTATTTAAAAGTTTGTTAAGAAATGGAAGTGAATGAAAAGTAATGTATTTATCGATAAACATTTTTTAGCTTCTTCGTGATTTTCGAGAAGTAGAGGAGACTAGATCATTTTTGTCATTGGGGGGGGAGGGGTGATTGTAATGTGAGAGATTTTATTGCAAAAGTTAGTAATGATTGTGGGAATATTTTTAAGATTGTATCCTATGTTGATAAGGTCTCTAATAAATAATTTGATATTTTGTTTCTGATCAGGCTCAAATTTGCAGAGCTTAAGGTTTCTATAAAGAAATTTTTTTTAGGTCTATGTATTTATGAGTGAGCGAAGTATTGGCGTTTGGATGTATGTACTTCTAATGCCAAAGGTTTCAAAATCATTCTATAATCCAAGGTGTTAATCTTCTTGTTATATCCAAGTCGAGAAATTTTAAATTGTGAAAGATGATAACTTCAGACCCCATGATACATGTAACAGGTTGAAGAAGTCAATTCAATGTGTATTTGGCAAATGGTTTCCTTATTAGCACGTATGGTGTCATTGTTTCTAAATTATAAGCAAGTATTATGATGATATTCAAATTTAGGGATGATTAAGTATTCAAACTTGGAAAAGTAGAGGCTACATACAACTCTACTGAAAGAAAGCCCCATAGGCCAACTGTGGTTCATTTTATATGTTTTCTTGTTAATAAATGTGATGATTTCATCACTGATCTAATTCAAATTATCAATAATGAAGTTTTTTTATGGATATTGTAATTGATTTGCTGCTATAGTACATCTATAATATTAATAGATTGAATGCAAGAACACCTGTATAGTTCTTTGACATCGGGTGAATCAATTTTACAGTTGTGGTTAATTGGTATATTTTGAATTTTTTCAATGAAATCAGAAGGATTTCAAGCTGTGTGCACTGAAGCCAAGGTCGTCAATTAACCATGAAGCGATGAGTTTAGCAGCATGTAATAATAAAAGCCACCAAAATCAAGGATAATTTGAGGGATGATTGTGGCAGAAGGATATATTTTAGAGAAATCATGGCCGAAAGTGCTTTGCCATGATGTTTTCTCAAATAACAAACTGATTCTTTTAGCCTTCAAATTGTAATTATGAATTTCAATGAAACATAAAGCAGTGAATTGTTGACTAATTTTAAAATCAAACTATTAATGATTTAAAAGAACTAACCTATTTACTTTATCTTCTTTAAGACAGGCAAGGTTTTCTGAGTAATAAACTTTCTAGTAAAATTGATACTATGAAACCATTGATGATTGTTAACTTGAGGGAGATATTTCAGAATGTTTGAAGTTTTATAATCATTTCTTTTTCAGCATCTGCTTCAAATTTAGATTCAAAATCAGTGATAATTTCCATTTCAGGAAAGTGCCAGTTGCCTCCGATGAACCTAGAACCATAGTTTAATGTTTTAGGAGCATTGTCGAAGATTTGAATGTTTGAAAAATTGACCCAGCTTTGGGGAGTATTGAGATTAGGGCAAATATGCTTTTGTTTAAAGGCTAAAAAATTGAATTTCTTAGAAAATTTCCTTTTTAATGTGGAAATGATATTGCACTTTGTGACAACAGAGGCAGGAACTGGGAAGGGACACGCCATATGGGTTTTCCTTTTATCAGCTTTGTATATGCAGGAAAGGTTTTTTTATAATCTATTTTAATAAGGTAATTTTGAGCATTACAATAATCTCTCACTGAAAAAGATTTATTAATTTTGATATGACAGCAATTAGGAAAAACATTAAATTGGAGACAATTCCTTAGGAAAGTAAGATGTTTTTTCATAATGTTGGTAAAGATGTCAGGATAGCACGATATTTTCATCTTATTGCATGTATGATTTAAATATAGAAAACTTCATTATAAAAAAAATTATTAATGCCTATAAAGCTGTGATGATGTAATGAATAAGCAGTTATATAATCGAGTAATTTGCTGTACATTGAATCCTGGATTTTAATAAACTTAAAATATAACTATGTTCGCCTGTAAATATAAAACATTTATTTGATTCATAAGTTTCTTAGTATCAACACATACATATACTTAATATGCAATAAACATAACGGCTATACCTTTCTACAACAGTAACTATAAGAAATGGCCATTTTTAGGTCCGAATTCTGACAATAAAATGACTTCTACATGGATGGTTCGTTTTGAATTTGATCTCTAATTTGTTAAAAGAAATAGGAATGAATCTGCCCATATGGATATAGATATATTTAAATTATTTGGCAGTGAACAAAAGGCAACTGCACATTAAGCGCATCTACAAGTTTAATTCTCAGCAATCAAATCATTAACTTAAAGCTATTAATAATTATTCTATTTAATGCTTAGATGATTTATGCATGGATACAGTATGTTTAAAATGAATGTTATATCTTCTGTTATATTTTTTATTTTTTAACTGAATTTCTACAAAATAACATTTGGTCATCATATATTAAAAATTCTTTACAAAATGTTAACATAATGTAGATCTATAATGCAGAACAAATCTTTTTTTTTTCTTCAGTTGCATTAAAATACAATTAGTTTTAATTACTCCCCCCCCCCTTTTTTTTTTTTTTAAATTTCAGCTGCATTAAAATGCAACAATAGTTACATTTTTTTTTTTAATTTTTGCTTTCTGTTTTAAATAATTCATAAGATAAGATTAATAGTGATTAGTATCAAATATAAATTTAAAATAGTTAAAATAAAGTCTAAATAGTCTTTTTTTAAATATAGAAATTATAAATCAAGATAACTATAGTTTGTTTTCTTCTGATGGCAAGTATTAAACAGTTCATATGTGGTCATGCTCTACTTTAACAATCTCAGTTTTGCAAATTTGAAATAAGTAATGTTTCTTCACTCTAACTAGATTTACTCAAAGTAGCATGTTAAGTTTTTCACATGTTCAGATTAGATTAGTAGATGGTGGGTTTTTTTTCATTCTTGGGGAATGAAATCTGATGTTATTTTAATAAACTGAGAATCCACAATGAATGCAATAAAAAAACTGATTTACATATGTTTTACTCCTCTCTGTCTTGAACAGCCTGTTCATATTTTTAAAAATTTAAAGTGATTAATTTGCAAATATATCTTTACCCCGCTTAGCGATGGCAATTGGTCTTCCAAAACTCATCGTTAAGCAAGAATATCGCATACAGAATACATATTTATAATGGAGGTCTATGGGAAAAAAATTGGTCGGTTCCAGTCGACGTAAAATATCCACATTGGTTTCCAAGCTCAAAGATTTTTTTGATTTTTTCATGGCAATGATGACTAAATACGTTATCTAAAAAGAAAAGTTTTATATCACTAGGAAAAAAAAAATGCATATTTTCTCTGTTTAAAAAGTACAGTACAGCAAAAAGAGAAAGTGAAACTAAATTTGAATTTAAGAGTTTTTATATTCTTCCACAGAAAGTTTTCATTGTAATGAAAAAAAAATCCATAACTGAAGTGCATTTTTTAAAATTTGTATTACAGTACACATTACTGTACATTTATGTTTATTACTTATGTAAAATTATTCAAATTAAAAAACAATGTTTAATTATAAATTATTTAATTAAACATAAAGACTTATTACTGTACTCCAGAGTAACAAAAGGCTTAATGCATATCGTAAATCAGTCAACTTTAGAAAAATAAAAAAATCAACTTATTTTAAAAGAAAAAAAATCTAACTTCTAATTTTTTAAAACATACGCTAAGTTTATTTTTCTTACTGTATATTTTTAGTAATGTAATAGTGCCCCCCCGTTTGTGTAGAAAGATTATTAACACTTATTTTAAATTCAATCTGTTTTTATTTTTAAACTTTTTTTTAAAAATGTTTTTCTTTTGATTTGAAACCACTTGAGCATACTAATTAAGGAACACACACACGCAATTTAATATTAGTATTCAGTGTTTTCCTGAAAGTTTGTGATGATGGTATTTTAGTTGTACTGTTTTCATCATCTAATATAAATGTTGAATGTGTAGAAAAATTAAACTTTATTTAAATAATCCAAATACTGTACATTATATTTAAATAAAGTTTAATTTTTCTAAAGACAATTGACACTTATATGTATGCAGTATTATAGATTCAGTAATTATATACATATATATTTTAAGTTTATACGTTCTATATTTATAATACTGAATGTAGCACTAACATTGTGTTTTATGAATAAAATATTGTATGTGCTATACAGTAATGTACTTTTGCTTTTAGGTAAAATGAAATTAAAATACCTATTCTCTGATGTCATCAGTGATGCAAAATTCAAGATGGCTGCCAAAAAATTTTTTTTTAAAATTTTCCCGATCGTTATAGTGAATAATTGATGGTAAATAGAAGTAGTGGGTACAAATTGATGATGATTGTTATTGTGAAATATCGCTAAGTAGCCTATTGCTAAGAGGGGTAAAGGTGTACTTTAATTGCCTGATTTAAAAAAAAATCTCTTAACTAATTGCATAAGACTTTAATTATCTTATTTTTTTTTAAATATTCATTTCAAATTCTCAAACTTTGAAACAAAAAAAAAATGAATATAGTTAACCTTTTTTTTTTTTTACTCAAATGACTTCAAACTTCTGGCATTATATATACCTTTTATGTCATCTTTATTTCCTAGTGAAAATAGTTTCCTTGTTACTTAGGATTTCAAATGAGCCATCATATAAGAAAAAAATTTTTTGTAATCACTTTATGTGGCTTGCTGACCCTTAGTATCCTTATCAATACATGGTCACCAACATCAAATTAACAAAGTTTATTAGTCCTTTGAGCCTGTCTTTGTTCATTCATTGCCCCTTCATTTTATTTCAAGCCTGTCTGTGAAAACAGGCATTGGTGATTTTATTAAGATTGGTCCATGCTTTCAGTAATAAAGCCAGAGAAGTGAAACCTGTGGATGCATGAATAGTCCAATTCCTAATATAATTAACCACCATAATTACTGGTTTCATCCATCCTAGATGGTTCTTGCTTTATAAATAAGTCCTGAAAACTCGATTGAGCTCATGCATAACTCTCCCATGAGGATTTATTTAAGGGTTACATACAGATGTTAATGTGTTTAATTGCATTTTGTTCTAATAATTTTTTCTATTTACCTGATGTAAATCAAATATTTTTGGGTTTTTCTCATGAGAATTTATTGATCTCATAGAATTCTAATAGTTGATTTAGCATCTGCTTCCTTGATGGGATATGCTGTGATCTATTTGGAAAATACATCACACATAACCATCATAATAGTCAATAACTAAAAGTTTGTTACTTTTCCTGTGGAAGAATTGGATGGAGCATTCCAGAATAGGATTTGTTGACAGGTTTAGCCTTTAAACAGATTGTGCAGGTTTGTAATAGGGTCAATATCTGCATATACAGCCCAGATCAATGAAATAATCTATGCATGATTTGTTCCATTTTTCTGAAATTATAATGCCCATACAGGCAAGGTATTGAAACAGTCGACCTTAGTTCAAGATCGAGTTTCACTGTTCTACACTTAACCCACGTTTCATCCTGCTTTTTTTTTTGTCATATGTATGTTTCTGAGAAGCGTCTATAAAAGTTATAAATATAAATTTTAAATAAAAATTCTTTAATTATTTTGATATTATCTCTAGATGCGACTCAAGATATATACATATATTAACGGAGCTTTTATATATATAAAAGCACAAACAAATATTGTAAATAATTTTGTATTTTTTTTCTTAATTATATTTATAATAATTTGTAATTATTTTTCTTCATATAATTACACAAAAAGATGCAGTCGTTAACTGTCTAAGAGTAATTTAAGGGGTGGGAACATTAGTTTGTTTCATGGTTTTAAAAGGAATTTTTAAATTAAAGTTAATGAAAGTAAAATTTACAACAAAGCTAACTGATTTTAAGTTAGCTGTTAACATTTTATCAAATCTATTTCCAATCTGGAAATTGATTTGAATTTTATTTTTGGACAGTTATCTTGCGATTGCATCTCCATAACAATAGAGAAAACATTTCTGTAAATTAGATTCAATTAGAGTTAGGAAGTTTAATTAAAAGCATTCTTTGGATAACTCAAAACTTGTATAAATAGGGCTGAAAATCTATTGTGGGAGAGTTCGGTCAATAGTCGCTAACCAACTTCACGTCTTTTTGATTTTTAAAATGGTTTTTGGGTAGAGCGACCTAAGCCACCTTTCCCCCTGTCTTCAGCCTGAGTCTTTGCCATGCAGAGATGTAGCTCCTACCGCTCAAGAGTGCCTGTGCCATCAAAGAACTGCCGAGGGCAATAAACATGTTTTAAATCAATGAATGCCGCCTGCCACAGAAGATTCGTCCCTACTTCATCCCATAGAGTCATGAGGTAACAAGTCTAAAGCCATTACAATAGTCTTACATGAATCCTATCTCTTTAAAATTAATGTTTTCTGTATATTTAATCTCTTTTAACTTACTCATTGGAGAGTATGTTAAAATTAATAATTATTTTCTTTGTATCGATTCTCTTCTATCTAAATAATACTACTGTAAAACTTTTCATCCAACTCATGCTTATTATTTTTATAATTTAGTGCGGTTATAATTTAATTTTAATGATATTTTTGTATTTTCACCTCATTTTTATTTGTAAATGTCAATCAAACTTAGTCTTACGAACTTCTATATCCCGCTGTGGAATAGAAAGGGGGGTTAATTAATCAGTTCTTGTTATTTATTTCCAAATAGCTCGTAAGATTGAGTTTGTCTTTTAAATGAATACATGCTTTTAAAAAATATTTTATTGTAAATTTATACAAAATGTATAAATACTTTTCAATCTGGGGTGGATATTGGTGTCTATTAAGTTTATTGATTTCTTTATTGATCATCATCGCCAAAAAGGCTGGTGACCTTATTCTATTTTGTTATTTGCACTTTTAAGTGCGTGAATTTTACTTTTTTTTTTATTTATATGTGAAACAAAATAGTATTGATTCAGGAAGGGGGAGCAATGCACAATTCATTAATTATAGTTTTAACTTCTGATGAATGACTTTCTCTTACATGGATCATTATTCTAGCATATCATTACATATTTGTTAAACCACGTAAGGCTTTATGTTAGTATTTAAACCCAATGATTTTATGTTCTTATAATAGTGTTACTAGCATACGTCAAATTATTAATAAGCCACATAGGGCTTGATCTGATTCGTCTGTATCTCATTCCAGAGATTCACGATCATCTTCATTTGTCATTATTCTCCTTAAAGTATATATTTACATATTGCTTTGATTTCCCCGTATCTCACGCTGGGAATTAGAAACCTTCCGTTTTGTTATTGTTCTCATTCATAACAGGGGTCTAAGTCTACTCCTGGAACAAGCAGGTTAGTGTAGTTGAAGCTCTGTATGGCTTTCCATGATCCGGACCCATAGCCACTTCCTACCTACCTTTCCATTTTCGGTACTGCTCAGCCTGAAGCTAGCATATCACCTTAAAATAGAAGAATGAAGTTTTCTTGGCCGAAACTGCCATTTTCTCTCACTGACATAATGCCAGCACCGCAATTTCTTATAGTTCGTTTTCTAGCCTGTTTAACAAAATAAATCATAATGATATGTGATAATGAAACTTTTTTCTCTTTGTAATATTTTTCGTTGGAGTTTTTGATCCAACTTCTCATGAAGCTGCCCTCCCCTTTATTGAAATAAGCAATTCCCGTATTGATAGAGTTTCACAATATTGCAAAGTTAAATGTCAAAAATGTGTAATAAGTAAATGTTTTTAGTATACTCACGGATCATAATATATCATTATTTAATTGTTATAAATAAATGCTATGAATTAAAATAAAGCTATGTACCAAATGCCAAGGGCATCCTACTAAAATCATATAAACAGCGAAACTCTATTGTTATATCTTTGTGTTTTTTTTAAATGTATAAAACGTCCACCAAACACCAGATACGTCCACCAAACACCAGATAAATCTGTTTTGTAACATTGAATAAAATCCTTTTTTCAAATATACGTTCAGTATTGTAACTGCTGCACTAAATTGATATTTGTTAAAATAAAAATGATTGTATCAAGATTATCAAAGATTTGTAACCAAAATAAAGTTTAAACTGCGTAAAGTTGATTCTACACATATAAAATCATCTTGAATTTTGTCAAGATAAATATTTATATTTTTAAAACTTAATCCAGTTGTTCGAATCTCATTAATATATTTATGTATGTTTTTAACTTATATCTTGAGTTCACTCAATCTCTCATCATCATCAACAGTTGAGTTCTCATGCAAAACATTGTAGCATCAGGCCGGGATAGAATAAATTCATGTGGTATCACCGTAGGTGTTATCCGTAGTGTTATAGATTTGGGGAATGGGCAAATAGATTAGAATTCATGATTGCTCCTGACCTGTGTATCTCGGGCATAATTGGATTTGGGGTACTTTTGCTTAGATCCTAAATCTTATTGGATGGACATAACGTTTTCGACCGGTACAGTGGATTTTTTTTCTCCCCGGGTTTGGACACCAAGTCATGGGGCTATTCGATATTCCCACACCCTGCAATACCCTGTATAGTTTAATATATATTCTTCTCTTTTGAATAACACTAAATAATGTATATGTGTAAGATTTTTTCGCTCAGTTGTAATTTTCTCTCTCAGGTTTATACATCCAATAATATAATTGTATTTAATGTCATATGTATATTAAAATGTAGTATATATATTAAAAAGGATATAATTATCAACACATTTTGGAAAGTAAGACAATTCTTACAAAATATATATTTCTTTTACATGAGAATTGAGTGACCCAGCTTTTACTTGTACATTCTGTGTCACTATGTTGGCTGGCACCCTGATATAAATTTGCCAACAGGTGTTCTTTTAAAACACAGAATTTAATGAAGGTGGATTCAAACCTGGATTGAGTGGGTTGTATTAGAGAATCAATTTTAATTATGAACAAATTTTGTACAGCAATAAGCAAATGTGATAAAAGATAGTAATGACTATGTAATAATAATAAAACTTCAAGTCTATTCTAGGTGCGGAAGAACAATCAAGACAAGATGGAAAGTGAAAAAGCCAATTAAATAAATGACTAATAATAAAATTAAGCATGAAAACTCAAGTAAAAAAGTTTTTCAATGGGAAATTATCTTGTTACTGGACATATTAAATACAGTATGAACAGGGTATGGTTTTGAAAAATTCTTCAAAACAGCATGACTTGAATTTCATAATGATATATTCTGAATAAGGAACTAAACAAAGATGAAAAATTAAGAAAGAATGTGCAGTATAAAAAAAAAAATCAAAAGTAAACATAGGAAAAGTGTCTTTATATATATAAATTTGATTAATACATTACATCTGATGGAACTAGATACATGGGTTTGAGAACAATATAAATTGAATCTAAATAGATTCTATCAATTCAGGTACTGAGTATAGAAATATGTCAGTCAGAAAACTAAGATAACAAGAATTGAGACAGAAATATGCATAGATATTTATGAAAAATGTAAAATGAAACAATGATTAAAAGATAAAATCCCATCCAGCAAAAGATATAATTTTCTTTAATAAAAGAAAAGAGAAATTAGGACTTGCTGCACACATGATTAAAGACTGATAAAATAGAACAATATACTATATATCTTTTTATATCAGTTCTGCTAGTTGTCTTTAAAAAAAGTCAAAATGACAATACTTGGTTATTGTTTTACTATAAGTAAACAATGAAAAGAATATCCATTGTAAATTCAACTGAGATATTTCATGTTTTCAGAATTCCAAGGAATTAGAAAGAGATTTTTTGTGCCTTAATCTATCATGAGCAATATATTAAAAAGAGATAAAACATTACTGGTTTTAAGGAATGAATTATCATAGATTCATCTTTCAAACATTGATCATATAAAATATTTTATGTTGAACATTTTTAAATGAATGAAGTTCCATTTATATAATAGTTTGTGAAACATATTTTTTAAGAACCATGTTTTTGAGTTACTCAGTGAATGTAGAATTGAATATGTTAAATAAAATAATACAAAATCATTTCTACAGAAAATGAAAATTATTTTTTTAATATTGTATTCAGATTACTCATAAGTATTCAGACCTCCTTCCCTTCTTGAACAATGTGGCATGGTTTTTGTGGAACTATCATTTAAAACAAGATTACATAGTAAAAAAAAAAAAAAGTGACTAACACATTTCTAAAAATTATTAGAAAATCTTAGTTATATATATATTTAAAAAAAAAAACCATTAACATATATATAATCAACTTCTTTACAATCTATGAAACATCACAGGCAACAAAAATATTAGTTACTGTACTCACCCGCTCCTCCTGCTGGTATGACTTCTGTTTTTTCTCCAAATGCCTTTATGGCAAATTCTTGAACTTTTCCTGGATGAGATCGCGAGACAATAATTCTCATAGGATTTTTATCTTCTTTATTTTCAGATACAAGATTTTCAGAATGGCCATGGCCTACCCAACCCCAAGCTGAAATAACAACAAGAAATTCTTAATAGTAATAAAAATCAGACTTAGAAGCCAATTTTTTTTAAAAAAATATTTTCATCTAAATTCTTATATATATGTAATCATGTTTTCTTTCAATTTACTTGCCACATTTATTCCATAATACATTATTGAAATGAATGTAATGCATGTGTATATTTTTTTGGTTATATATATATTTAAAAATAAAAATTATTTACAATGTAAAATATAAAAACAATTAGGATTATATTATCTATAAAAATAAATATTTGTAACTTTATATCTTTTTTGAGTAGTAAATTATTATTTTTTCTAAAAAAAAAAAAGTTTGAACACAACTAAAACTTCTATTTATTAAATATATCCATGATCTTGAAAATAGAATAAAATAAGTAGTGAAACAAGTATTATAATAAATTAAAATAATTTCTATAAATTGAAAAATAATATACTTTAACAGTATAATTCTCATGCATCTTCAAATAAGGTCATCCTTTATAAATATTATCACCAACATTTATTTTATGGAATGCTACAATATTCATAATGCTGGCTGATGATTATGGAAGACAAACAATCATGTACTCAGATATTGTAATATTATCCAAGGCTAACAACCTATTATAGAAACGAGATAATAGCAATTATGAGATATAATCAAGATTTTGGAGCAGTGAGAATAAAAAGAAATAAAATTATGAAGTAAATTCAATATTTTAATATTTGATTACAATAATATTAACAACTGATATATTAATTGGCTATTTACAATTTGAGATTATTGCAGTCAAATATCAGCCTTTCATGCTAATTGTGCATACGCTTTGCGAGTGTTAATAATAATAAATGAATACTTTCTCACCAATACAAGATATAGTATTTATGCAGGAATAAAAGGAATGTCTTATTCCTACAACTCAAACGCTTATATATGAGCAAATCTGAAATACTGGCAAAGAAAGCGTGATGATGGAACAGTCACTTTAAATTACTATATATAATGTCTGAATGAATGACATCAGTGAAATTATCTAGAATTTACTAAACGTCATTCCAAGTGAAACTTAATAATATGTAAATAAGCATTTATTTTATATAGCGTATGTAAACAATTGTATTACAGTCAAATATCAGCTTTTCACGCTAATTGTGCATACGCTTTGAGTTGTAGGAATAAGAGATTCCTTTTATTCCTGCATAAATACTATATCTTGTATTGATGAGAAAGTATTCATTTATTATTATTAACACTCGCAAAGCGTATGCACAATTAGTGTGAAAGGCTGATATTTGACTGTAATACAATTGTTTACATATGCTATATAAAATAAATGCTTAATTTGAGATTATGTAAATAGCAAAGAAAATTATATGAAATTTAAATTCAGAATTGTAATGAATATCAGAATATCAATGCCAGTTGACTGTTTTTCAAATATTAATGTTGTAAAAGTTAGCTTAATCTTTTTATATTATTAAATATTTTCATAATAACTAAAATTAATATACTGGTAATTGGAATGATATTCTGATAATAAAAAAAATCTTATCAAAATATATGTTAACAGATAAAATAATCATCAAATGACCAGAACAATTAATGAAAATATAAATTTGACACCTTTCCCTATATTCTAAGAAAAATAAATTGCTAAGTAAATTATTGAAAAAAGAGTTAATGATTTAGAAATATTTATAACGTAGAGTTGTCAGAATTCTGATTCAGTTGTAAAGATGTTTATATATTTTCCTTTCCTTAAATATAGTTTGATGATAATAAATCACTATAAATAATCTAATAGATATCTTTTTTCTATCAGTGAATTGTTTCTGTACAAATTCTATATAAAAAAAAAAAACTATCCCAATGAAAATTTAGCTTGAAGTCTAATTTTTTAGAGTTGAGAAATGGTAGCCTACAAAGAAGGCTGTTATTTAGAATTGGTCCAATAGGAATTTTTTTCTTCTTACGCATACATTACTTCAGGCAAATATTCTCTAATAGCTATGGTGACAAATCTATGGTGTAAAGGCAAGATACTGATCTGCAGGACTGCACACACAGTGATTGTTTGCTTCTCTTCTCAAAACCAAAGTCCAACTTTCAAGTGATTTAAAGCTAACATAAAACTTTTTATATACAGTCAGAATGTTTATTCAAAATTTATTTTGTTTTAAAAACAACTAGATTAGTTAATAATATAATCAAAAATAAGTCATCTTCAGGTTTGCAAACATAAAATTCCTGTTTACAAAAATGTATTAGGAATTAGAAATAAAACAAAAGTGAAAAACAAATTAAAATCTTATTTTTATTTCAGTAATTGTATAATCACAAATTGATAAGCATTGTCCATTTTCTAATTACCATAAAAATACATAAAATTTATAAAGGTTACTAGAAAATTTTATGTAATTCAAATTTATATACAACCACATGAATATGCTTACACAATCCTACATAAAAGCAAAATATTACTATTAACTCTAAGATGACTCAGTACTTAATTTGTTGATGAGCAAAAATTCTAATTTAATTCCTAGCTAAATGAGATATAACTTGTAAGTGTTATCATTGTAGTGCTCAAGAATCACAATTTCATAAGCGATTGATTGTATAAATATATTTTTAATATTATCCAGTCATAATTTCAAAGGATTTATTTATTATAGATGTGGATAAAGTACTACATCTATGATATATAAATACCGTTTATATAAGTTATTCTCTATTTATGTACATGATCCACTCTGTATCTTTTAATATAAA
The DNA here is from genome assembly GCA_028023455.1 of Epiperipatus broadwayi. Classification (NCBI taxonomy): domain Eukaryota; kingdom Metazoa; phylum Onychophora; class Udeonychophora; order Euonychophora; family Peripatidae; genus Epiperipatus; species Epiperipatus broadwayi. The sequence continues at coordinate 79,092 of JAQFVV010001239.1, forward strand.
GTGAATTTTGCTTTAGCTAGATTTTCCTATCAATAACATGTTTATCATTACCAAAGTGCAGAATATGAAATATTTTTTAACAAGTGAAAATAATATTTAATTAATATATCACACAATATGGTCCAGAGACACAAAAACTGGAAATGTCTTAGCTTATACATCACATTTTTTGAATTATTTATACTTTGTATATACATGGAATGGATTTTCAAATATTGAGTTTAAGTAGAGAACCTGTCTATACATATAAAGATTAATCCTTTGAATATTATGATTAAAGACTATAACATAAAAATATATAATCAAATAATGATTAAGTATCAAAGTGATTGAACACAAAAGTTCTATCTCAAATGTAACCAGAAATTTTGCTCATCAGCAAGATATTCATTCCTATATTGGCTAATTTATTAGGATAGTAATAATGTTATCTCATAGTGGGATGATAATAATTCAGATGTTATAAAAAAGTTATTAAATCAAAATGAGAAAGTTAATTGAGTAAATAAAGAAACCAACAAATCACAGTGATGAATAGATTCAAAAATGAATAAAGTTGAGACACAGTGAATAACTTTAATAAAAAAAATACTTGCAATGTATAAATTTATATATATTATTATTATTTTTAAATATTGAAACACTCATTATTACTTGAGCTTCCAATACATGATATTAGAACTCATTACTTGACTTTCCAATACATCGTATTAGAATAGCAAAAAGAGACAAGACTATTTTTCATTTATATTATTTACAATAAGTTGAAAAAATTATGTGAATGATGTTTGAGTATCAAATAATTACTGTTGATTCATTTCCAAATTTTACTTACTTTTTCTATTTCATTAGAAAGTTTTAACAAATATTAAAATGTTATAAGTAACCTTCAAGAATAGAAATGTATAAAGCAGTAAAAAGTAAATATTCATTTGTAATTTAATAACTTTTTTAAATAGCAAAATTTAATATTTTTAAAAAAATTAAGATCTTGACAATGAATTAAAATAAAAAAAAATATTGAAAACAGTTTAAAAGACAATAATGATAAAATATATATAAATATTTCTATAAGTTATTAAATGTTTAAATAAATGATTCAATATAATAATAGCTTATTGTTGAGTAAAAACTCCTGGTTTGATTTCTAGATAATTAAGAACTGCTTTGTTTTTACCTATTAAGTGCTCAGGCATCAAATGATCTCATCCAAATTTTTTTTTTAATATTATAGCAGAAGTTATCATCTTTGTATGTATTTAACCTACTTTTAATACAGTATACATAATCCAGGTAAATTTTTGACATTAAATAACATTGCACATAAACATATCAAAGAATACTAGAATAAGCTAATTGATAAGTTTCACTCTTTTCTTAAAAAATAGTAAAAAAAAAAAAAAAGTAAATAATAACATGTTGGAAAAATGAAAATATTATTATTTATTTAGAAAACATGAAATTATATGTTTTCATAATAAAAAAATGATTTAAAAATAAATAATATATGTAAAACATGAAAATAAAATAATTTATTTTGAAAACAAATCTAAAATAAATCTGTGGGAATGTTATTAAGGAATGCAAAAACAGGTCATGTCTTGTTGAAAAATTTTTCAATATATAATCTGGATGTGATTGGAAAAGTTAACAAGTAATCCTCCTTATTTTTTCAAAAACAGATAAAAATGTTCTATACATTAAGCATGGGTCTGGCACTATGTGATATAAAACTGCTGATCATTGAAATTCAATAATGGAAACTTCTGGCAACTTCAATTTGTATACACCAGCTCTTCACTGCTTATCTATTTGGCAATAAAAATCTTTTCAAAATTTTCTCAAAAATAATGAGTGATCAAAATTAAAATTTGGAGAATTAAAATAGCTGAAGTTATGGCAAATCGCATGTGGTCAAGCACTTTCACCCATTCTAACGCTATTACATCATCTAGCAGTGAAAAAATTGCTTGATCTCTTCGAGTAGTGATAGTCAAGAGCTATCTACAGTTTCTTTAAATGCAATGTTTTCACCACAAACATAATTGTCTTTGTTTTTAAATTTCTTTATATGCTTCTATCAATTTATCATGAAATTGTTTTTGTAAAATAATGACAATCAAACCCTATCTAGAATTCCTTAAAAAGAATGAATGCTTTTGCTATCAATTAGTATCCATTGATTATGAAATTGTTTGCTCTCATGGCTAATTTAAGTTCTTTTCATTCTAACTATATGATTTTCAAGTTTTTAAATATATTATTTGTTTTGTAATTATTGCCTGATTACAAAATATATATTAATTTCTGGTTTGTTTTCTACAAAAATAACACTACTTTCATTTTTAAAACATATATATATAGTTTTTGATTTTTTTACAGAAAAAATAAAACATGGATTAGCTTAGTCTGATAATAAAGCTTCTAAATTTTAATAATTTTTAGCATGTAAAAAATTTCCCTTAATTGATTAATGTAACAAGAAATATCTTATCAATTTGAATATGTTTGTGTGTATGATAAATAAAAACATCCAATAATAAGTACAATGAAAAAAGATACACTAACAATCTAATGTTAAAAAGTAATTTATTTTAAGTGACTTGATTTTATATATATATTATTATAGCATTTTTAAAATTCTAATAATTTTAATAATGCTGTAAATAAATAATGGGTTTTAAATATGTAGTACTTGGAATATATATTTATGGAGAAGCAAATTCCGAATATGTAAACCAAAATAATTTACAAATCAGTTGTAAAAGAGCCATTTTAACAAACTTAAAAAATGCTCTCTCTTTTAGTAATGCTGATATATGAGTGAGACAAAAACATTCCTAATATCAGTTAAAAATAATCATTTAAAAAATATATCTGACTATTCTTAGGTAGAAGGTGAAACAATAATGGAAAACTGCTCAAATTGTCACTATTGGCAAATCCAGTGACTATTGCCTTCTCCTCCACTGTTCCTCTACGAGAGGTTGTTGAAGAGGCCCTTACCCTGTAATGGGCTATTTAAAGATTGTTTTATCCAGATTATATATTTTTAACTTTACAATTTTATTATGAAGTCAACACTAATGTAAATTTTAGCTTCTATTTATATATTTGAATTTTCATTAATTCTTTCATCTTGATTACAATTGCATAAAAGAATTACTGTTTTCATTAATTTTTATTTGATCTTAAAAGAATTTTTTTTTTGTGCTACATATATCATTTTACTGCATACAAAATCAAATCCTTATTATTATTTATATTTAAGAAATAGATTATCTCCTTAAATATAAAACTTCTTTGGTAATTCTTTTAATAAAATATTTAATTTTTCAGTAATTTCTCATATTATCTTTAGCTTCCAATATACATTTATGTATATAAAAAATATTTTAAATTAAAGTAGTAAAAAAAATAGTTTAAAAATTTAGATGAACTATATAAATTAATCTGCCTAAATTATTAAAAAAAATAAATAAAAAGAATTATGTAAGAATAAAAAATGAAGATTAGATTGGGGAAAAAAAACTGTTCTAAATAAATATAAACTGAAAATTAAACATTAAAATGATGTAAACATTAAATTATATAATAAAAGATTATCAAAAAAAATTTTATTTGTAAATAATCCACCCTTTAATATACTGTATATAATATAAAAAAAACAAACAAGATTTTTTATAATTTATTTTTTAACTTTATAACACTATTAAGATGTTATTTTTGAAAGTATTAATTTATAATATTTCTAAATTTTAATAAAATCAATTAAAATATTTATTTTAATGTCTCAAACTTTTGGAAACGTTTTAAATTTCTTAAAAAAAATAGTTAAATATTTTATATAATTAAAATGTAAATACTGTTTACAGTTTATTTTTTCCAAAATTTTCAACAAATATACATAGAAGCTGTACATGAAATATACATAATTCCCCTTAATGAAGATCACATAACAGGATCAAAATTTTGGAAAAACATTAAATTAATATAAATTTGATTTAGAACAAAAAAAAATATAGGAGTTATACATGCAAAAAGTATTATATTAGATTTATAGATAATTTGATTATTGTAAAAGGGCAAATGTCTGTATATGTTGTAATGGTCCGGGGTTTCCACCAGAAGAGGGGGAACACATCTAACTACAGTTGGACCTAGAGTCTTCTGGTAGAATGACATGATGAAGTAACTAACCAATAATCATATCCATCTCCAATGGGCTAGCACTTGGTTTACTTATTAAATCCAGCTATAATTTAGGCTAGTTCATCCATTCTTCACCCCTCTTTTGGATTCCATTATGCCTCAGTATTCAAACCCAAGGAGAATGTTGCCTTTGGCTTTCTTCAGGGGTGAATTTACTTAATGTAGCAATTAAATTTTTATTGGCTTAAGTTGCATCAAACCTTATTGTTATATTATACAATATAATAATAATGTGTGTGTGCATACATAGACTTAGTTAAGTAAATTAGTGAGTGAGTGTATGAATGAGTTTGATAAACTAAAAACCAATTTGATTTAAAACACATTAACAAATTTTATTAATAACAGATAACAATTGAAATTTCTATTCACATAGTGAAAGATGTGCTTATATGTGTCCCATATGCATATCTACCATTTCAATAACTAAATTATTCATTATACCAACCCATGTCCCTGGTAGATATGCATTAAGGCACTCTATTTCCAAACTCAATAAGATTAGCTAAAATCCAAAAATAAAATAAAAGGAAAAATATTATTTCATCATCATAAAAATCGCGAAGCTAACTAACTATTTACAAGATTATATTTCACTATGTCCAATAGCTCCATGATCCAATTTCTGCTAGAGATCTTCCTTGTGACCCCCCCTCCCCCATGTACACATTTCTAATGTTGATAGAAAAACGTCATTCATAAGCATTAGTCATTCATACGGAATAAACTAAATGTAACAATTATTAGTTGAACGTAAACAAATAACGTAAATTGCCCTGTCCTAGTGAATGTAAATTAATATGGAAGAGCAGCAAAAATTCAATGTCAAATCACTATGGAGAGAATTAACTTAAATTTTATTTACCAAACAAAAAAATTTTCTAGCTTAATAGACCTTTCCCCCTGTTCGATGTTGCTTGTTATGGAATGAACTCTCCCAATTGCAAACATATTGAAACTTCCAAGTATGAGAATAATAAAAGTAGAATTTTACCAACGTATAAAGAAAACATTTTGATTTTGTTTAAATCTTTCTGATTAGATGTTTATAATTTAAACATCAGTGTCTTTCAATGAATACAGTCCGTTCTGATAACTCCATTGTTTTCCAGATTCTCCGGTAATACTTGGACAAGGTCGTTTCCATTTTGGGACATCATCCTCTCTTTCAGGCTCCACTCAGACACTTCAGATTAGGGGTTAGGCACTTTTTTAGGCATTATTTATACGAGCATGTTACAACATAACGCTTCATGGCAATTAAGACAGTACCTTGGTCCTATAGCATGTTTATCTAGCCAATATACTGTAGTGATGAGCTACAACCTGATACACCATCCAATTATTTAAGACACTCTACCAATTGGAGCCACATAGACATATTTGCTTAACCAATAAATTGCCAAGCAAATTATCATATAAACATTTTTTCTTTCCAACACATACATTTACATAAACATCTTTTTATTTTTAAAAGAAGTAATAAAAACTATTAAATGACTAGGAAAAGAAAAAAATGAACAGATAGGTATACTAGTACTGGAATAAAAGGTGTTATATGTTATTAACTGGAGAGAACTATACAAAAAACTTACACATAAAAAAAAAAAAACAATGACTGAATTAAAATTGAGACACACAGCAACCGTTTGTAGAAACGAAATTTAAAATATTTATAAATTATTATTTTTTATTTATAATCCCATTTATTTATATTATGTCTGTTAAACAATAGGAAATGTCAAGGTTAAAATGCTTAAAAAAACTTCACGCGACCTACAATGCAGTATTAATTGTTATACTGTCTTCTACATTTGAAGATAGAACATTATTTTTTTTTCTGCTTAAAAATAAATTTGAATACAAAATGGTTGTGAATGTTCGAATTTAAATATATATATATATTTTAATATTAATCAAAATGATTGAAAGCTGAATTTTTTGAAGCTATTGTTTGAAATGGAAGAACTAATTTGAAAGTAAAAATTTAATTATTTGCTAGTTAAATGTACGTGTTGCAGTAATATTCAATAATTAATTGTTTTGATATATAATAATATCGTCATTGAAATCTTGAGAAGCAAATGAATCAATAAATATATATTATTTTTATATCATGATTGCTTGCTGAAAAGTTTATACCATGGGGTAATAATACGTCATCAATAAAGCCATGAAAAGTTAAAGATTTTGCCTGCCCATTTAGAAGAAACTTGAAAACCATTTTTGCTTTAAATAAAATGCCTAACCAAATCCAAGACAGGATAATTGGAGAACATTATTATTTTTTGACCCAGACAAGAAATTTCTATTCTTTGTGAGAGCAGAACTTCATCTCCATTCATAGAAATTTATTTAGCAAATAAACAGTTTCCAGCAGACTCATCGAACTTTAATTAACATAATGGGATAAGAATTGTAATTTTTATTTTATTTTCTCTATTATAAATTTTATGTATTAATTTCATTTTCTACAATTGGAAGCTAATGTGTTATAATTTTAGAGGAGTTCTGTATGAGAGTAATGAGGGGGGAAATATTAGATTTAAATATATATATTTTTTATCATCTTTAATTGTATAAAGAATAAAATACTAGTTTTGACCTCCCCATCTGACTGACTTTTGACAACATATAGGAAATTGAAAGGTAAGAAATTTTAATATTATCTTACAGTAAGCAAAACACAATGATAGAGTTTTATTTCTTTATTATTAATTAAGCTTATTTTTTATATTACTGTTAAATCAATGATTTATAATCATTGATTTATCTAGACAACACATATATATATATATATATTTGTTGTTATGTTTGTATACATATTTTAAATTAGTCAGCTAAAATCGCAATCACATATACATATTATAATTTTACATATTCATTGTAAATAATTAGTCAAGTACATGAACTTCTACCATTGGGTTCAGGGCAAGGATTTTATTTTTATTAATATCATTATAGATATCGATATGGTAAAAATTCATCCTTGACAAAATCAATTACATGTATCAGATTTAATTATTATTCATATTTTTTTTTGTTAATCAATAAATGTTTATATAATTCGTTATTTTAATCTGGTCTCTAACTCATCATTATTTCCATATCCACCATCATCTTTATAACTCTTCATTATTCATATACCAATCGTAAACATTATTATCTTATTTAGTTTTACACTTATCAATATTATTAATATGATAGAGGAAATACATATACATATTTAAGTCATTTATTATAACTTTTAATACATATATACTTATACTGCACGTACATATTTTTTATATATCTTATGCTTAATTGATTTTTGGTAATTAATTATCACCTATATAGAGGTGCAATAACTACTATTAGTGTGATCTCCTTACTTATACTGCACATACATATTTTTATATATCTTATGCTTAATTGATTTTTGGTAATTAATTATCACCTATATAAAGGTGCAATAACTACTATTAGTGTGATCTCCTTCCCTGATAAGATAGCTCAAGCAATTACTCCCTGAGTTCGAATACTGTGGTATAACATGGCTAGAAAGGGGTGAGAATTGGATGAACTGACCCAAATTGTATCTAGGTTAATAAAAATATATAGAGCTAGTCTATTGGAAGTAGATAAAATCAAGGTTATATATTTCATCATGTAATCATTTGCATCCTATCTGATGACCCAAAGTCTGACCATAGTAAGATGTGCTCCCCCTATCTCTTTTGGAATCCACCAGCCCATTACATCTGGTGCCCAAAGTTTCAGCATGAATATTAAGTCTTCAAGGAGATCCAGCTATTGAACTAATAATAATAATAATAATAATAATAATAATAATAATAATAATAATAATAATAATAATAATAATAATAATAATAATAATAATAATAATAATAATAATAATAATAATAATAATAATAATAATAATAATAATAATAATAATAATAATAATAATAATAATAATAATAATAATAATAATAATAATAATAATAATAATAATAATAATAATAATAATAATAATAATAATAATAATAATAATAATAATAATAATAATAATAATAATTTTTTTAGTTTGATATCTTTTTTATCTTAAATCGGTTTTGCATATACATAATCTCTATAAACTTACACATCTAACACATAATTGATTCATATAATTATGGCTTTAAAAAGTGTATTTAATATTTTTTTATTATTATAAATAGTTTTATTAAATAAAAACTATTATCTAGAGTGGTAAGTGAAATTTGAGGGATATAAATAATGAAATGAGCCAAGACCAACCATTAAATAAATAATCATTGATTAAACTGTAGTTAAAATAAATGAGTCTGGGAAAATAAAAGATAAGGTTTTTTTTTAAAATGGGAAACAAAAGTTACATACATAAGGGAAATCTAAACTAAATGCAAATGGCAAAAAGATGGTGTATAAAAACCTATGGTATATATATATATTCACTTGTATTAATAAAACCAAATAATATATTTCAAATTTATAAATAAAATTTTAATGTTAACCAGAAGTAAGAAATATTTATTAAATATGGATCTTAAGGATTTACTAGAATCAGAGAGTAGTAGTGATAGTGAAATAGAAATGACTACCACTATTGTTGAGAAAGAAGTGTTGTATAGCCAAGCATCTGGGGGGTCTATAAATGAAACAGTTGGTTTATCAAACTCAAGAGACTCCTGCCAAAGAAGTCAACCAAATACCCAGTGTTGAAATAACACTAACTACAGAGAATATGATGGCCATGCAACTAATGTTCCAGACTATGATGGAAAAAATGAAAGAAGGCATATGCAGAAGTTTAGAAGCAAAAATAGATAGTAGTTATAGTAGTTTAAGGGAAGAAATGGCAACCAATAACAATAGCATAATAGCAAAGTTAGATAGTTATACGAGTAACTTGGGAACAAAAGTGGCAACCAATACTGATATAAGTCAAAAGTTAGAAAATGTAGTAGAGAGTGATCTGGAGATTATTGCTAAAAATCTCAGTGGAATAAATGACCACAACCCAGAATATATTTTCTCTCAACAAGTAATACTTGAAATAAAGGGTGATCCTCTCCAAAATTAACACGGATATTACAATATCTACTATACAAGTGCCTACCCAGCTAATTAATCACATGAATTCAGTATCAACAGGGACAAAAAGTCATCTATATCCACAAAGTCAGATAGAGCGTTTAGACCACTCAACAAACCTATCCTTAGATAGTATAAAGTATGAGATAGATTATGAATCTCATAAAGTGAGACAAGAACAGTTGGATGATACTGCCACATTTCAAGTAAAACTAAGCTCTCAAATTCTTAAGGCTAACCACCTTAATAAATTCACAATGTATGAGAAATTTCATATTTTAAAGATGTCATGGAAAAATACATGGAAGAAGATGAGATGGAAAATGAATTGGATATATATTTAAAAACATTCCATTGTACTCATATTTTCCATCAAAGTAAAATTAAAGTATTCTCCAGACAAGATACTGATGAACTATATAGTAGCTATCAGAATATAGTGTTATCAACACACAAGACTGCTACCATGATAAGTCATCACAATCACCACACTACTTTAGAAAATTTTGATAATAACAAAGGCTATAACCATTAAAGACATTTGCTGTGGCATTTAAGTGCACTCTACTATCAATATGATGGCCCAGATAGGCAAGACAATTGGAACATGGTAGAGAATGCCACATCAGGAACCACTAAACAAAGAGATTGCTGGTTTCATAAACTATGCAATACATATGAAGGTCCTTTTACATTCATTAGGCATAGAAATGCTAGTGCTTAAAAAACCAATAAAGGAATGGACCTCAAAGATTGCAACTTGGAACTTGTACACCTGACAACTCAAAAGTTTATGAATACAAATTTTTATTGTGAGATAATATACTCTATGAAAAAAACAACAACTTAATACTAGAAGGTTAATGCTAATTTAGTTACCTTTTTATATAAATATTATTGTAAAGAGTATATAAAATTGTTTTTATGAATGTTTCAAAAACAGTTAGAGCATAAATAGATGCAACTACAATTTTTTAACACTAAACGACTATTTATGGTAAATAAAAGCAAATGTATGGTATAAGTTAACTTAGTAGCATTAGAATGCAATGGACCCCAATATAATATTTTTTTCTTTAAATAAAAGTATACATATGTAAGACAATCAATGAGTGTACCAACTCATACTTATACCAGTATTTCCCACAGAAATAAATGTGGAACAGGAAAGATTACAAGCATATGAAAAGCTCAAGAAAATGGCTGACCTAAGAAATAAAGATAAAAAAAGGAAAAGTATATTATAATTTTAAAGTAGAGGACAAAGTCTTGATAAAAACTCCACATGTAAGTAAACCACAAGATAACATGTACCATAAGTTTTTCAATCAATATGAAGACCATTTACAATAGTAAAACAATCTGGTCATAATGCATATTGGATTGATATTGGAGGAGAGGTATGTGGAACATATAATGCCCATATCTTAAAACCATATCATGGAATCTCCATGTGAATATACAGTTGCTTTATAGAATGCACAACCCAGCTGGAATAATAATTAGAAGTGATAATTAAAGCATAGTAAGAGATAAAATCAATAGCAAGGAAAATATCTATATTTATATCTAGGTGATTTAAAAAAAAGATTATAACTAGGGATATTATATTTATATATTTTTTTGTTGATGAGGATATACCCAGGTTAATGCTTTAAAAACATTGGGTTATCTTGACATTAACCGAGATAGAAGAGTCAATCCATATAGAGTAATGGATGCTCTAATATTAAGTTAGACCTTCAAAAAATCCAGTAAGACTCAAAAAAGGAGCAGGATAAAGGCTAAAAATAATTTTATGTGCCGTCTAAATAGAGACACATTACAGGTTAATTATTTGGTCCACATAAGCATCAACAAGAGGAAAAGGAAAAAAAAACCCTAAGTTCAAATCACACTTTAAATGATATATGATTTAACCATAAAAGGAAAGTGTAAAGTAATTTTGAAAGACTAGCTGATAAAATTAAGCAACATTGGAGTAAATTTTTTAAAACCCTTCATTGAAACCTAACTCAATCCAGCATTAAACAAACACATACTTATATGTTAGTGATAAAATTCTATCCGTATGCCAGAATTTTAACGCGGTAAGTGAAGGGGTATTGTAGTGATGAGCTACAACCTGATACACCATCCAATTATTTAAGACACTCTACCAATTGGA
>JAQFVV010001240.1:0-90242 GCA_028023455.1 Epiperipatus broadwayi
TAATACAATTGTAGGTTTTGATTCCTTACCATTTCACCTTTAGTTTTGATTACCAACCCTACTTGTGCTGAGTTTGACTACCATTCAAATAATTAAATAAGTATTATCATGGCTATGTGCACAACATTATTTATGAACATATGGATAAATGCTGAAAATACCCACTGTATTAAATATTACAGTGGAAATTTTGTTTGCTGTTAGAAAAATGTTTGTTATAGATTTAATCTTATAAAATAAATTTATTAATTTGTTTCATCATAAATTCATATGTAGGTGTATAATCCACTTTATTATAGTATGCATATATATATATTGTAATCGGTTGGGTTACATGGTACACCCATAATAATATAGTGTGTTTGCGTATATATATAAAGTAAAGGAAAAGTAAAAATAAACATAGGCATACATTTTTGTAGATAATTTTCTAATATTTCCTAAAATAACTCTGATTTAAAATAAAAATTGTTTTTATAAATTAAACTTTTAAAAGATCTGAATTATTATTATTATTATTATTATTATTATTATTATTATTATTATTATTATTATTATTATTATTATTATTATTATTATTATTATTATTATTATTATTATTATTATTATTATTATTATTATTATTATTATTATTATTATTATTATTATTATTATTATTATTATTATTATTATTATTATTATTATTATTATTATTTTGAAATGTAAAAACACTATACTTATTTTTGGAATTTTTTAATTAATTAAACAAAATTTTTATCTATTACAAATCCCTAAGTAAAAACATGTATATTGATTCCAAGGGATTAGAGAGATAAAAATAAAATTCTGTTTTTAATCAAGGTGTTGTTATAACAACTAAGTTGATTTTATAAAAAAGGCTGATATAAAATATCAGTCAGTCTGGATAATGATTTTTGAAAAGAACAGTCTGGATAGTGATTTTGAATAGAACAGTTCTGCTTGCAATTTTGTAAAAGTTGGTTAGAAAAGTTTTAATATTTAACCAGTGGCCAACTAGGCCAACTGCAAAGTTTTGGATAATGATTTTGAAGAGAGTGGTATGTTGTTGGATGTAGCAGAGAGTTGGCAGAAAAACTACCATGAAATAATGTTGCTTAAGGCAGGAGCTATTACTATTTTCCTTCACAGGAGTTTTGGTTTACTTGAAGCTAGGTCAATTCTGAATCAATAACCTCTAAAAATGAGGACAAAAGTGTTAGCAGAATTATATAAAGCTCCTATGAAGATCTAAGGACAGTCCAGTAGCTGCCTTATATTTTACTGCAGTTTTGATTCATGAAGCCAGAGTCACTTCAAATTCATTGACTAGCTGCTTAAATATGTTCTAGAAGACAGCTTGACAATTGCTTGGACTACAAAAAAATCTCATGGTATGCCACCAAATTACCTGAATTATACTTTTTCCTGATAATGACTGTCACGAAAAACCAAACTCATCAAGACAAATTTTCCAGCTAGCTGAAGAATTAATTACATGTATGCTGTATCAGATAAAGGCAGAGAAACATGGATAAACATATATACAGCTGGTGGTGAGTAGTGTTATATATGATAAGAAAGTTTTAAACAATTTCCTTAGTAAAATGACATTTTTATAACTGATAGACGTATATAAAACGATATTAGTTTAAAATCGTTTATTAAAGAAAAAACCTGTTTAGAGTTATATTTATAATTTAGAAAGTTAAAAAAAAATACCAAGAAAGTTATAATTAATAATCAAGAAAAAGATTTCCAAAACTCTTTTAGACTAGAAAAAAGAAAGACATTTTAAATCAATTAACTGTCAAAAATTGTATAGTTTTTATTTTAAAGAAAAATATTATATTCAGCAAAGAGAATTAAATTGAGAAATAATAATTTTATTGTGATAAATACAAATGTTATGTATATAAATTAATGTTACACACATCTGTGCAAATTATATATATATATATATATGTGTGTGTGTGTTTCAGTAAACCTAGTATGTAAAATGTATTTCATTTAACTGAAACTTCAATCATTTATTGTATTTTATATAATTTAATATTTGATAATTATTTTTTAACAAGTCAAATAGGTTATTTCACGCACACATATGTATATGTGCGTATGTTGTCAATAATAACATATATGTAAATTTTAATCATTTTTGTTCTTATTAAATATCAATTTAAATAGATTAATTGTATAATAGAAATCATGTATCTGTGTGCACATATATGTAAATCATTGTAACAATTTGAATTTTGAATGGTAAATATTTAAGACCTTAAATATCATTTATTTTTTTGTTATTAATAAACTTGTATTTAATTGTTAAAATTGTATTCCATCATTTCTTGTTCACATACAGTAATAGAGCCTCATGTTCTCTGGGCTAGATTCATGCATGGATAAATGGGGATGTGTTTAGTGCTTTGGGCCTCCAGAGATGGTCAATAATCATCCTGGTTGGCGCAAAAGAGGATACTCTTTAAAGCCCATGCAGTATATTTTATTTTTGTTTAGTCTTGTTAAAAAAAATTAAGTTTATAGTTGGCCAGTACAAGTGGTCAGAGCATTTTTGATGATCAGCATGTTTTAAATGTCCCATCATTATTGTTTTGAATTCTGATTATTGTGGATGGGCACTAATCTGGTGCATCCAAGTTATATTTAAGTAATTACCCAAGCTGGTAACATTTCAATAGTTAGCCTGGTCTAAAGAAGACCCATTTTCAATCCAGCCACAAGATGGTCTGTTGATTTTATTCAAATTTATTGTACTGATTTATTTTATTACCATTAATGATGATGATGGGTGGTTATTTCTCTCAAGTATTTACTTGCCATTTATTTTTTTAATGATAATGCTGGTGGTTAATTATGCTTTTAGTTGCTCTTTTGTAGTAGCTAGCTGATCTCTCAATGATCTCATAGATATTTTGATTTCATGCTCTTAGATAATTTTTTTAATTATTGATATTTGTATTTCATTAAATGGACTGTGAGTGATGAAGATTTTTCAGAATTGTCAAAACTTTTTTAGTCTTTATCAATTAAAAGTGAAATAGGTGTATACATTGGATTAAACCACTGTGTCTTTATTAAAATAAATTTAAATTTTGTAGTTACTGTATTTTTTGTTTATAACAAGACAGTAATACGGTAAGATCATTGAACTGGGACAATTGGAAATCCTGGGAGTAATTTCAGAAGACTTGAATATGTAAACAAAAGTTTTAAAATCACATTGTACAATGAGAAATTTTAATGTAAATTCTAAAACTAATAGGTTTTCAAGTGAAATAAATTCTCCACAAGCAATTACTTGAGATTAATACACAAAAATAGGCCATATTTTGAGTTTGTAGAGAGGATACCAACATTTTGTAAAAGTTATTCTACTATACTCCATAGATCTCTGAAATTTAAAATGTCTGGCTGAGGAATGGTTTACTGGCATAACCTACCACAAGAAGTAAAAAATAATATGAAATTGCCCAAGAAAGATCTTTACCAAACCTGAAGTGAAGTTCCAGTATATCTAACTGAATGAAGAGTCAGTAATTTAAACCCACAATCACAAATCTCTATATCAATTACTATTTTATTTTTCAACATCTAAATATAAATGCTAGATAAATGTAATTAAAAGTAAGCCTTGAACTTTCATATTAATTTAAACTTTAAAAAATCTAACCAAATTAATCTTCTAAATTTTTTAACTTGCTTATCTGCCTTTGTAATTCTGTTCCATTTAAAGACAATTAATGTTTTACATAATTTTCTTTATTTCTTAATGTTGCCATATATCCACACTGTTTCAAAATTAACTATTCATAGTGATAAGTAACTGCTCTGGACTCATTATTACTGTTAAATAACTGTCTAATATCAATGCGCAATGTGGTTTGCTAATGTATTTGATTTATGATTTTGATTAATGTTAATACACAATGGACTAGCATTACATATGACTAGAAAATATATTTATTTGTTAATCTATTTAATACACCCTTTCAAATATACTTTTAACTCTTTAAATGATTATTATTTTAAGGTGTTGATTGAAATATGTTAACAAGATAGATAATCTAACTATTCCCTTAAGAATATATATTACACTAGTTAATATTTGACCCCTATTAATGAACTAATAAAGCTATAGTTGAAACATCTTGAAATTTTAAGTATGTTATATATTCATTGCTTAGTGAATTAAACATTATTAATTACAAATAAATATTTAACATTTTGCTGCATTCTTCCAAATGTGACCTTGGTAAGGCCATTCCATTTTATCTTATTTACGTGTGTGCATCATTAAGTTTTAAAGTTTAATGCCAGTCAAGTGAGTACACTACCCTACTCCAAAACCCTAAGTGGTCACATCATATTGTAATAGACTGAGTTTTTCCACCAGCAAAGACTATCACATCTAACTATGGTCAGACACACAATCTTTAGGTAGGATGCTGTGAATAATGCAATGAAGTAACTAACAAATATATTCACCCCCAATGGGCAAGCTTCTACTTTACTCATTAAGTCTGGATACAGTTTAGGCTAGTTTATACATCTCTCACACTTTTTCAGATTCCATTATGCTTCAGTATTGGAGTTCAGGGAGAATATTGCCTTTGGCTTTCTTCAGGGGTGAATTCATTTAAAGTAACAACTCAGTTTTAATAACATATGACACATACTCCCCCACTATAGTGTTAGGTGTTGTGATTCTCTATGTGTGCTTATATATATATGCTTAAATTAAATTAACGAGTAGATATCTGAATGAATTTTATATACCACAGACAAAAAAAATTTTAAAACACAATGCATTAACAATTTTATTATTAACAGATTAAAAAAAAATATTGTTTATATAGAAGAAGATGTGTTTAGATATGTCTCATATGCATGTTTACCATTTTCGAGATCAAAATATTCATTAAGCCAACCCATTCATTATGGTTGGTATGCATACAGACATTACCTCTATACAAAATTAATAAATCTAGTTAAAATACATAAATAATTATGCAATTAACAGAAAAAAAAGATTGTCTTTATCAAGAAGACTGCAAAATTTTGTATCAATTTATAAGGTTTCATTTTATGATAGCTGTTTGTTTTACGAACTGCATTTTACCCTAGAGTCCCCTAAGTTAACAGAAAAGATACATTCATGCAAGAATGTTAATATTACATACTACAGAATTAAATGAACAATGGTTAGTTGAACATAAACAATAAACAACAATTCTGTCTAGTCTTAATGATTGCAAATTAATATGGAAGAGTGAAACATATTTCTTACCTTCAACCTTATTATATGATGAAGATGGTGATGATGAATAGTCATTGAATTGGTATGGAAGTATTTATTTACAAAAAAAAAATAAAATAAAATAAACTTTTAATTTGGTAAACCCGTCATCCCCACATTTCTTTGCTTATTCTATAATGAACTCTCCCGTTACAAAATACTTTTAAAAAATCAAATGTTGTAAAAATAAGAACAGAATTGTACAAACAAAATGAAATAAAAATAAAATACACATATCTCATGATAATCATGATCTTGATTAAAACTCTGGAACTAATATTTACGATTTGAATGTCAAGGTCTTTATGGATGCAATCTGTACTGATGAGAGTATCATATTCTCTGGCATCTAAGATAGATCCCGGTTCTAAACAGGTTTGCTTAGCAAGTATACATAGATCAATAAATCTTCTTTAGCTTATGGTTGATATTGAATAACTTTCACAAATAAAACATTATTCCATTATTTATTAATGTGTGTTTATTATATATAAAACGTTCCAGTTCTTTCTTTTTTAATTGCGCAGTTTCTGTCTTGGCTTATTACTAACACATTATCTAACTGTTAAACCTTTTTTTTTTTTCTATCCATTTCATCTGCCGTTAATACACTCGTGTTAAATTCAATAGTAATATTTTTTTTTAAAAAATCTTGATCACTTTAAATCCTACATTGAAAGGATATCATTTTTCAATACATTGTCCATTTTGTTTATCATTTCACATTTTTTATCAACTGTTTTTTTATTTGTTGCTATACCACTAAACAAGTTATTTTTTAAAGAACAGACATGAAATTTGGCTTATCTTTTATGCTCAAGCATGCTATCACTGTAGATTTCTATTGTTACGTGACCTATTAGATATAGATATTATATAATAAGAGTCCATAATAAATTTATATTGTGGAATTTGGTTGTCACTTTCCAACACTTGGTTGATAAAGCATTTACTCAACCATAGGTAATCATCATATCAACAAACATCAGTATGGTTTTTATGATCTTAACAGATCAATCAACATCTCACAATTGTTACATAGACATATATGAGAGCTTTTTATATTTTTTTATTAGAAAAAGGTATTGAGTCTATTCCAATCCTAGTTTGGTTTGACACTTATTTCACAAACTGCACATGAGTATGCATTTATATGTTTGTTCGCCTATTAAAGTTAAATATAGATATTCAACTCATTATATTTAACTCATGCTAATTCATCAATATTTCAAATAATTTACAAAGTGTATATAAGTAATGAGATATTTAATAATAAAATGAAATTAGAGAATCTCTGAGAAAGATCATTGAGAGATCAGCCAGCTACTAAAATCCTAATTAACCATATATTAACCAGCATTGTTAAAAAGTAATTATACATAATACTAATTCTCAAAATACATAATCACTTATCATCATGAATGATCCATAATAAAATATAATAAAGTCAGAACAATAAATCAACAGTCAATCTTGTGACTGAATTGGAAATGTGTCTTTTGTACACTAGGATAACCATTGAGAGTTTTTCACTTTGGGTAATTATTTAAATAGAATTTGGATGCACCATCTTAGTGTCCATCCATCAAAATACATAATAATCAGAAAATATAAATAATATTGATTGCACATTTAAAACATACTGATCATCATCAATTCTCTGCCCACTTAAGCACCATTAACATATAATGACCAACAATAAACTTAACTCCTAGTAAGATTAAATTAAAATAAAATATAGTGCATGGGCTTTAAAAATATAATTGTATGTGCCAACCAGGATGGTGATTGATCATTGCTGGAGGTCCCAAAATCATTAAATACACATACCATATATATATATATATGCATGAATCTAGCTCAGAAAACATAAGCTATATTATTGTATGTGACCAAGAAATGATGGAAACAATTTTTAACATTTAAATAAGTTTATTAATAACAATAAAAAAAGATATTTAAGGTCTGATTTTGAATAATATACAATAAAAAAAATCATCACTATACAAAATTCAAATTATTGCATTGATTTATGTAATTACTATTTAAAAGTCAAATTATTGCATTGATTTACAAAATTACCATTGAAGTTATTACTATGGTTTACATATATATGTAGACAGACGTGCAATTTATAATATACAATTAATGTAATTATCACCAGAGAATTATTGAAGATTATTTTCACAATTTAATTCTCTTTGCTTAATATAGTCTTTAAAAAAAACAAGAACTATCAATTTTTTGACAGTTAATTTATTTGAAATGTTTTTCTTTTTACTAGTCTAAACGATTTTTGGAAATCTTTTTTCTTGACTACTAATTATAACTTTGTTTTTTTTTTTTAAAAAATATATATATAAATATAACTTTAAACAGTTTTTTCTTCAAAATAAACAATTTTAAACTACTATAATTATATATATATATATATCAGTTATAAAAAATGTAATTTACTAAGGAAATTGTTTAAAACTTCTTTATCATATATAATGCTACTCAATGCCAGCTGTATACACATTTATCCATGTTTCTCTGTCTTTATATGATGCAGCATTCATGTAATTAGATCTTTAGCCAGCTGGGTTTCCCTGAGCAAGCTCGAATATTTTTCTTAGTGAGTTTGGTTTTTGCAATTTTCATCATCAGGAAAAATATCCAATGTAAAATATTGGTCTGTAGCTTATCTCTTCTGCCTAGGATTATTCCAAGCAAGTATTGGCCTTGGTTTGATAGATTTCAGACAAGCAACAGCCCTCTCCGTGTTTAAGGCTATGCATTTCAGCACAAAGAACTGGGTCTTTTTCTCCATGTAAATTCAATGTCCTGAAAAGTAAAACAGTAGCAGTTCCTGAATCTAATGTCCTGCCTTCAGCTATATCACTTCATGGTAGATAGACTGCCAGCTCTACAGCTAAAACCAACTGCTGCAAACTTCAATAAGCTGAAACAAAATATTGTAACCAACTTTTCAGCTGACACTTCTTACAAAAAATATTATCCAGATTATTTTCTTCAAAAATCACTAAGTCTGACTGTTATTTTTTATCAGTCTTTTTTTATAAAATCATCTGAGGTGATAAGAACACCTCGATTAAAAACAGAATTTTTATTTTTTTTTCTCTAATCCCTTTGAAAACAAGCTTGACATTTTTATTAAAGTGTGATATACATGTTTTCACTTATTGGATTTCTAATAGATAGATATTTTGTTTAATTAATTAAAATTTCAAATATACAATACTTGTTTTTAAATCTCAAAATCAGAATAATAATAATACAATATTTATATTTATTCAGACCTTTTAAAGGTTTAATTTATAAAACAATATTTTAAATCAGAATGATTATTTATTTATTATTATTATTTTTTATTTGAATGAATGTAAAAAAAAAAAAAAAACAACTATAATTTTTGTCTGTATTTATTTGTAGTTTTTTTTCAACTTTATATATATATGGACACACACTTTATTAGTGTGTGCTATGTAATCCAACTGGTTACAATATATATAATTGTTTTTTTTAGGCAGTACAAGTTATAAATGATTTAAACAACATCTTTGAGGACATAACTAAAAACAACAATGTTTTTAAGGTATTCAATTATGTTATTAAAATAAAAAATCAAATAACACTACAATACTATTCAAAACAATATTTTTTTTTACTAAAATTCTTACATAATCATTCTTTTATCTGTTAACAACTAGACATTACCCAATAGAAAAACCATGGTTAAGTAAGAATTATAGTACAATTTTGTTATTTGGGCTAGGATTGTAGTGTTATATGAATTTCTAATTTATTTTTAAGTTCTATAAAGCGTTAGGCAGTAGATAATTATGTTATTAATATTGATATATTATATCTTCTTTATAATATTAAAAATTATTTAATGAGTAAGAAGTTTATTTGTGTTTAAATAAATATTTTGAAATGCAACTACATTATATATATATATATATATATATATATATATATATATATATATATATATATATATATATATATATATATATATATATATATATATATATATATAAGAAAAAGAATGTTAATTACTATCACATATATTTTAACACAAGTCTATATTATCTCTTCTTTCATATATATATATATATATATAGCTTCTAAATTTAATTTTTTTATTTTTTCGACTTTTGAGATATAAATATTTTAATAGTGTAATATCTATTTACGATTTATTAATTATATTTCTTGTAAATAAATTTAGAACAGTGACAAATTAACTGCTTTGAATAAATATGAATTATCTCAAATAGAAAATCGATTATTTTTTCATTAAAATTATCATATTTTTAGAATATATCGAAATAAAATCATCAAAGGAAAAGAGAATTAAATAGCTAACTTATATGCACTTATGGCCGCAAAAATAAATGTGTGGCGGGGCAATAGCTTAAGGACATTTGAAATATATAAAATAGATTTACGATTTTCTATAGGGTATAGATAATGAAACAAAATCAAATATTTTCTCTAGAAATACCAGTATAGTTTTTTATTTAAGTATTGTAATATAAGGGATTCAAATTAGATTTTCACAATCAAACTCATGTCATTCATTTGGATCTGATCATAACAAGTTGAAAAGATGAATAATCACAAATACATTTTCGCTAAACCAGCAATCATCAGTTGGTCCAGATTACTATCCTCAACATACAATCAGTGTTCAGCTTTATTAAGATAACCAATCTTCTAATTTACTGACAGCTTCAAACTACACAATCTGAACTCTTCATCCATCAATTTCATTGAAAATCTGATGATGGAACATTCAAAGCCCATGTTAGTGCCAATGTCATACAACATGAGGGGTCAAAATGGCAAAATGGTCAACATGGGTAGGATGGAAACCTTGGTATTAATGTGAACATTCCATCATCATATTTTCAATAAAATGGATGGCTGAAGAGTTGTGGGTGGGTGTAGTTTGAAGCCTGTTCATTAAAGTATGAAAATTGGCTATCTTAATATAAAGCTGAGCACTGATTGTATATATGTGTGAGGATAGTAATATGGACAAATGATGATTACTGGTTTAGCATAAAATATGTATATTGGTGATTATTTCTCTTTTCAATATGTGTATGACCAGATGGGTCAGCAATATGAGATGAAATGGAGAGTTGCGGGTTGTGTGAAAGTCTGAGTTTGAATCCTTTATATTACATTATATATGTACAGGTCTGTGTAAGCCTGTTCAGTGTATTAATTTAAAATTTAAGTCTTGTATTTGTTAACCTTTGAGAGAGAAAAACAATATGTGTTTCTAAAAATATATTGATAAATATTCATGTTTCTTGTAATAAAAATACGTAATTTTTACAATTTACTGTCTATGAGTTAGGGGAAAGTAGTTATTCGTTATTTTTTATTTGATGCATCCATAATGCCTTATCAAATGAGACACATTTTATGATCATTTAAATGCAATATAAAAATGGTATTAAATTTTCCAGATAACTATGGATTAAAAATGAGTCATATGTAACAACATAGTATGATCTCCAATCAAAAAATATTGATATTTTATTACATTTTGTCAAACTAACAGGGAGCACAGTAAATTTATACTTCTGAAAAGAATAAGGTATATATGGATTTTTCAGTTAGAATTTATATTCTAGCACATTATTAGAAATATATCCTGATTTGATGTGTTTTTTAAGTTCGATCCTACATCAAAAAATGAAAAGATTAGCTCTGTTTACACGAATTGTTTATAGTTATCTATATTCTTTTATATAATAAAGATCCATAAAATATTTCATTCAACATATGCAACTGTCTTTAGAAGTGTAAATAAAAAAAATAATATTCACATGGATAATTTTAATCTTCAGAAACATTCAAATGAATTTAATTTAGTATTGGCAAATCCTCGTCCTATATTAACGTATTTTGAACAGGATTCAAATTCGCACCAATTCAATACGAAGATAACAGATACACTTTTAAAAACTAAAACAAAAATAGTTGGTACAAAAAATCAGCAACTGGCCTGTGATTTTTTTTCCAAACTCTTTATGAAGAAAAAAGGAAATATGAAAATTTATAAAACTGATGCATTGAGAAAGATTGAATATCTTGAATTATGTAAAGTGGTGGAACAACAGTTGATAATTATAGAAAATATATAATTGTATACTAGTAAGGAAAGTTAAAGTAGATAAGAAAAGGCTCAAATGAGTAAAATAACATATTGGATTTGATAGAAAACTTATTTCTGCAATAAGAAAAACAATTATTACTAAAAAAAAAAGATATATAATATTATGAAATATGTAGAAGAGTTTTATGAAGAATTATATAGAAATAAAAAACAAGGAAAAGTGCATTGTCCAAACTATTATATCTTTTCATTTGCCCATGATTTACAACGAAAACCTGAGACATCAAGTGACATTTATAAAGAAGAGAAAATCTCCAGGTAATGATGAAAGTATAATTGGTATCTTAAAAAAATAGGTGACGTAATTGGCAAGGTTATATGCCAAACGTCCAAATGATAAAGGTAAACGAGATGATTGGAAAAATGCAGTACTAATATCATTATTTTTAGAAAGTGATAAAGATGATATTATACATTACAATTCTATCAGTCTTTTGTTAGTTTCAAAGGTTTTTTTTACAAAATTAATTACAACTTTTCCTACAGTGAACATTTGATTTTAATCAACGAAAACAAAAATGGTTTTAGCATAGTGGATCACATCCAAATAATGAGATAAGTTATAGCATAGATCAATGAATACGAGTTACTACTATGCTTTGGAGAACTTGATCATGAAAATGTATTTAATTTTATAATGATTGCTTCAATGATTAAAGCATTGGATCATGAAAGTATAGCCCCTCAATATTGTCATATAAAAAATATATGTATATCAAAGCAACAATTAAAATTAGATTGCGTAATGAAACTAGGATAAAATAACACTGAGAAGGATTTATGAAAGCATTACTCAATACATCCCAAAACTTTTACAGCTGTATTGAAAGAAGCATTTTGTAGAATAAAAGTAAAAACTAAGAGAATAAAAGTAAATGGAGTATATTTAAGACATCTAGATTTTACAGATAATGTAGTTGTTTTTGCAAAGAATTATTTAGAGCTTCAATAAATGTTGCAAGAGTTATCATATGAAAGTACACACTTATGATTAAAAGTAAAATTTAAAAAGTCTAAAATAATGTTCAATCCATTTTTCAGAAGGTGAATCAAATTATTACCATAGATGGAAACATAATATCTGAAATTCTTCATGGAACTAAACTCACTCGAGGGGTTTTTGGTAGAAATAACTTAATATTAAAAGGAAATATGTATATGTGTTTGAAAAGAAATGTGATATAACAATACTTACTTACAGATATGGGACTTGTACACTTAACATAAAAGCAATAGAAAACTTCAGACCACTACTTGATGTATAGAGAGATGTGTGTTAGAAATAGCAAAAACGATAAAAATGATATACATAAGTGAAAAATAGAAAGTGGCATTGACATAATTAAAATAAAATACTGCAGTAGAGTGGGGATGGACATATTATTATAGGAGATGATAGATAAAAGGTAGTCAATCAAAATCTTAAACTGGATTCCGAGAGATTGAAAATGACTTAGAAGACAACATGTAAAATAGATTAATAAAATAAGGAAGTATGCTGGAGTGATGTGAAAAAAAGAAGACAGAAATCAGAGATGGATTAGATTAACGTTGGCAAGACTTTCTTCTTTTCAAATTTGTATTCAAAACCAATATTTATTTTAATTTACTTATTTCTAATTTATTTCGAACATTTTTTATAATATCTTCTGTCTTTTGATCCACATTTTCAACTTTTTATACCATGCATGTATATGTATCCAATCTCTATTTATTGCTATCTCTTTTTCTACCTTGCCTGTTCTAATGCTATCCTGTCCTAATTCATCTTTCATGTCTTTCAAAGCTTTTTTGTTTAGCTTCCATTTTCAAAATAAACTTAGCCCCGCTATATCTAACTTTTTATTCATTTTACAAAAGGAACATTCATTCTAAATCTGTCTTATTAATGTTTTTATTTTAAATCTTCAACTGCTAACATTTTTATTTTATTTTTAAAATGCAAACTACAACTCTCCTTTTTTTTTAAATTTTAAGAATGTAGAAATAATAAAATCTTTTTTGAATATTAAAACATTAAATATGGACAGATCTGAAACTACTTGAATTTCTCCATTAACTTTTATTCTAACACTAACTTTATTTCAGTTATTTTCGCCTACTGCTTCTGTTTATTTTTTTCCAACCATACGAATCTCACGTAAAGTTTTAATATCAGGTTCCTAGTATCGATGTGCCAAAAATTCTCTACATATGTACCGGACAAAAGATTTTGTTTTCACATATAATGACCACAAGGGCAGCACTAGTCCAAAAATTGGAACTAGACATTTCTTTTAAGGGTGGATAATATATACGAATATGAATGTGCCAGAGTTGCTCAATCAAGCAAATGTGATCTTATGTTTTGTCCAAAAAGTTGGAAAGGTTGCAAAAAAAACAAAAAAAAAATGAGCCAAGTAAAATGAATAAATATTTTATTAATAATATGATAAAATAAACATAAGTCTAGATAAGAAACATTAAAATCAACTTAAAACATACTACTCTTATGTTCATAAAAAAACTAAAATATTTTAATATCGTTTAGAGAGCAATTTCCTGTGTATGATATGTTGGAAAGAGTGCAAAATATGTACTGTAGCAGAACTTGTATTCAGTGATCTCACATAAAAAGGTGAGTTAGCTTCTTGTTTATAACCCATAGATAGGAAAAGAATGACTCTCCATATTTGAGATTTGTGAGAGCCTATGTCAAAACAGGATAAATGAGATGGTAGCTTCCAAAAATTAACATAAAAAAGAGTGTTAAAAGTTATTATTTTCAATCAATTGACCTCTGAATGAAACAGGCTAGGAGCTCACGATATATATATATTGAGAGTGTTAAACTGATTGTAGTGCCCCTAATAACTGAATTGAAGGCTTGAAAGAATAAAACTAAAGTCTATTATAAACTAATTATTGTTTCAAGACATAAGTAGGGCTAATAACAAAATGGGTCATGAGCCAGAATCTAATTAAAATAGTCTGTAATATCCAGACCACTCTCTATAACAAAAGGATTGTGAGATTACAAATAAGATTATACATTACTTACTAAGACTTGCATGGAACATACAATACAGGTTTGAAGCTAGCATTAATTTAAGAGAAAGATGTCAAGCACACAGAAACCGCATTACACAAAATATATAAAAAACAAATTGAAACCCACATATATTTAAAAGAAAACAGATTTAAGACAATTAAATTATTCAAATTGTCGAACATAAGCTACTTTAACAAATGAGTTAAATGATAGTGCACTAGTCTTGTTAAGTGTGATCTATTGATCTGGATTCGCTGATGGTAGTGATGAGTTAGTTAGTGGTTTCTTTGTAGTTAGTTCTTCTGACATTACAGGCAGATAATGAATACACTGGAATAGAAATTACTCTTGGTGAAAAGCTTAGCACATCATAGTAGGAGAAAATATCCTGGCGGTAGGTTTAGTGTTCATTCTAAGTAACATAATTGCCGGATCAGTGTTTTTTAAGAATATACAGGAATCATTCTCTCAGAGTTTTTTTTGTAAGAATAGTTTGTTCGAGTATCTCTCAAAGTTTGTTCAAATATCTCTCTGAGTTGGTGCAACTATATTTCAGAGTTTGTGCAACTATATCTCAGAGTTGGTGTCATTATCTCTCAGAGTTAGTGCGACTGTATCTTTGAGTTGATGTAATTATAATACAATAGCCTGATTAAGCCTTTTATAGAAAAATCTTTCATATCTGATCCATTTTTTTTTCTTTTTTTTAATTAAAATTTATTAAATTCTTCATCTAGCTAACAAAGATATCTAATTAAAGAAAATAAATTGCATTTTACTGATCTAGAGCTTAACAAATGAAAAACTCTTTTTTTATTTGTAATTAATTATTGTTATCAATCTAAATCTTAAATCTGAAAAGCAATATATTTATACATTTTACTTTTACATAAATATATATATAAAATAATATCAGTCTCTTTTTTTTTTCAAAAGCAAAAAACTAAATACGCCTTATAACCCATAGTTATAAAAAGAATGAATCTCCATATTTGAGATTTTTGAGAGCTTATGTCAAAACAGGAGAAATGTGAAGGTAGCTTCCTAAACATTAGCATAAAAAGTGTTGAAAAATTTTACTTTCAAAATTGACCTCCTGCTAAGTGAGATAGGCTAGAAGCTCACAATCTAGCTATTGAGAGGGTTAAAACGATCTTATGTATCCCTAATACATGACTGAGAAGCTTGATATAGTAAAACTAAAGACTAATATATGTTGTAATAGTATATTATAAATAATTATAGTTTGACAACATAAATAGGACTAATAAAAGAATGGGTCACAAGACAGAAGCTAATTAGAAGAGTCTGTAAAATCCAGACTGCTCTCTATAACAAAAAGGAATCTGAGATTACAAATAAAACTATACAATCAAAATAAGACTTAAATAGAGAACATGGCATGGGTTTGAATTTATAACTCATTAAAGAGAAAAAATAACCTAATTACATAATATATAATAAAAACTTGAAACATGTATATTTAAAAAGAAAACAAATTTACGGTAATAAAATTAGTTAAAATGTAAAATGTAAGGTACTTTAACAAATTATTTAAACGCTAGTGGACAATACTTGTTGAGTGTGATCATTTGACCGGATTCACTGATATTAGTATTGGGCGAGTCGGTTAGTGGTTTATTTGTAATTGGTTCTTATGGCCCTATAGGCAGTTATTGGAGACACAGAGAGCATGAACCTGTCCTGGCAAACAATACATCTAGGTAGGAGAAAATATCCTTGCATTAGATGTAGTGTTCATTCTAATTAGAATAAATGTGGGTTCAGCTTTCTTACAGATTATGCAGGAATCTCTTCTCTCAGATTTTTTGCAAAAATAGTTTGTGCAAGTATCATTCAGAGTTGGTGCAACTATAATAAAATAGCCCGATTAAACCATTTAGAGAAGAATCTCTCATATCTGAACCAATTACAAAACTTTTTTCTAATTAAGAAAAAATAAATTGCCTTTTACAGATCTAGAAATTAACAAATGAAAAACTCTTTTTTTTTTCTTTTTTTAATTAATTATCATTGTCAATCTTACTCTTAAATCTGAAAAGTAATTTATTTATGCAATTTACTTTTACATAAATATATAATGAGCTATTTATATATATAGTGCTATGTTTATAAATTGCAATAAACTAAATAAATGTCTCATTTACATATGTTTAGTTTCATTTAAGAGTGACGTTTCATAAATTCTAGATAATTTTGTTGACGTCATTCATTAAGACATATTAAACAGTAATTTAAAGTGATTGATTTATCCTCACACTTTCATATCCAGTACATAAGATTTTCTCATATGTAAGCATTTGGGTTGAATGAATAAGTGGATTCATTTATTCATTCACAAAGAATTTATCTTGCATTGGAAATGAAAGTATTCATTTATTATTATTAACATTTATAAAAGCGCATGTACGTTAGCTTGAAAGCCTAATCTTTAGTTTATAAATATATAATAAAAATTAAATATTAGTCTCCCTATTTTTAAAAGCAAAAACTAAATATGGCTGTGGTATTAAAAGACAATTCCCATGTACATACATATATATTTGTACAAACATAAAAAAAAAATAATAATAATCAAGTTTTACAAACAACCAAACTTATAAAAAAATATTTTATTTTCTTCATCCCTATAAAACTTCAATCTTTGTAATATATATATATATATATACCTGTTATAGAATAAATATAAAAAAAATAGTGGTATAAAATAAATATAAAAAAAATAGTGGTAAATACAATATTATAATAGTGCTTACGATTACATGGTAAACCTCATGACTATAATATTGTATTTACCATAACTTTATATATATATATATATATATATATATATATATATATATATATATATATATATATATATATATATATATATATATATATATATATATATATATATTGAAGCAGATGATCTGATTCTCAGATCCTGCTTCACAGCCCACATCCAATCTCCTACCATCAAACTATATTCAACCCACCTTTAGGCATGTATATACATAGCAAATAATATATATATATATATATATATATATATATATATATATATATATATATATATATATATATATATATATATATATATATATATATATATATATATATATTGCTTAGTATTATAACATAAATCATGTAAGCACATATGTATTATAATTTAAAAATATTTTATTTAATAATATTCTCATGTGTATACGAACATAAGTAATAAATCTATATATTTCAGTGTAGAAGATTGTGAATAAATTAATAAAGTTATATTATATATAAGGTATCATATATAAAATTTATTACTTTTTCATATGTAATTTTGCAGCCAGAAATGATGCAAACTTGTTAAAAAGTCTCTTGAATTATGAATTTGTAATAATAAAATAAACCCATTAGTGAAAATTTTGTACACGCTAGCTTGTTTTACAATCATAAGAGTTATTTTAAAACAATCGTTCAGGAAACTGATAACAAAATTGCATTGTTTCAAACATCTTAGTAGATAAAAGTATCTGTTCAAACTATTCCAGATGAACCTTACATGCTTAAACCGCCTTAGGTCCAGCAGTAGTTGCTAATATACATCTTCAAAATAAAAGTATATATACTGCTGGATTTGAATCCACAAGAAAGGAGACCACTAAATAAATATGTTGCTATACATATTCCACACTGGTTTTGATTCTTACTAAATGTGCTGTGAGTAGGGGAAATTTTGCCATTTCCCTCCATTCTAATATGCTGTTCCCATAAGCGAAGCTCTGCATCCCGTACTGATGAACTTTATATATTTTTTCCAGTGAAAGTGAAATGCTAACTATCAATTAATAATGCTACCCTAGATCTAGTGAAACAGACCGATGGACTACTCATATTAAAATCGCTTTTCCAAATAGCAAGGTAAAAAGAACTTTGACTGCTCATGATTCTTAAATCCTGCCTTCTCTGTATTATTTATACTTTAATAATCTATATTAAATGTCCTCAAAATATGTAAATTCTGATAACTCTATATAATTAATCAATACTAAACCTCTTCTAAAATGTTTTCTTGTCTTTTATTTCCAAGCAGCAAATAATTTTCATTTAGATTTATGTATTTATATTTTTAAAAAAATGCCAATAATATTCTAAAATCGCAAGCATATAATTAATTTTCATTTTTCCACCCATCATTTATCAGGTAATTAAAGTATAACTTAATCAAAACAAGTCTTATTCGACTTGCCCAGGTGCTCGCGATTTTAGAAAAACTAATTATATTTTTATGTTTACTGTAGAAAAACAGATTGACATCTGTTTTTTATATTTTCCTTTCTAAATAATGTGTTATCTCTTATTATTAATTTATATTATATATGTCAAACCATCATAGCTATTACACCACCCATTTATTTTGTAATAATTTATATATTTTCATAAGGGCATTTATTGACCAAGATTGAGTTTTATTAAATATATGGGAAGTAATGAATAATATTAAGTAACAAAATGTAAGGGGGGGGAGATTTTCAGATCTTAGTTTTATATTTAATTAGAATTATTATTCATGTTTGTTAATGAAGAAACCATACCATTACACCGAGTATTTCATCATTTATGGACCATAAACATATTTAGATAATTTTAAAAGTTATAGTTATATTGTATTATTAAGCATCGTGTGCATAAAGGCCACTTCGCTTATATATATATATATATATATTCATGTTTCTTTCTCAATGTCCTTGGACCAGGCTGTAAAACCACCGTGGGGACATACGTGGTCTTATGTGCATACCTTATACGAGAATCGCTCTGGAAAATCCAGCCCAATAAATACATAACTGACCGTCCTTCATCTCAACACCGATCCTGCCTATGTTTGCAGAAGAAATCGGTAAACTTTGTTATTGAAATTTATGAAGCACACTTCAGAATCCATAATTGTACCACCTCAATCTGCCACCATCCATGCACCATCCTTTAGTGTATTATTAATTGCCTAGAAATAGCTATAAGCTGTAATAAGATTTCATTAAACAAACATATTTCCATTAGTTTACTATTCATATCAATGCGAAAGATTTAGTATCGATTTATATAATTATTGATTATCCATCCCACACATTAATTATTTATAACTCAAATTAATAATAATATTGAATATAACCAAATGTAATCTGCTTGTAAAATTATTTTCTTTTTCAAATCAAGTAAATGCATTTTTTGTCTCTGGGGGTAATAGTATTTTAGTAATGTATTCCAATAGCGCTAATTCATTAAGTCACATATATATATATATATTATTGGCATAGCCACACATATCACATTATTGTTAAATATATATATATATATATATATATATATATATATATATATATATATATATATATATATATATATATATATATATATATATATATATATATATAATACTTATGAGGCTAATGTCGGATAAATAACCCAACTTGATTTTTGTTATTAATCTAATAAATCTTAAATATATAAATCAACTCTCTTACAATTGCTTTCTTTTAGTTAAGTTAATATATTAAGTTATTACTTATGTTTAGTTTGACTAGATGATCTCTGCTAAATACATAATTAATATGCTAGGTCATGAGCCTTCATTGCTCATAAAATGGAGATAGTTATTAAGTTAGTCTATCATTAAAAGTTATTCTAGAGTCTTTTTGTGTCTCTGATGAAAGATGCAGGAGGTGAGAAGTAAATTAAGTCGATGTCATCAGGATTGTTGGACATAATGTTGTAGTTCTGGGAAATAGGCAAATAGGGCAGAGTTCATGAGTGTTCCTGACCTGTGTATCTTGTGCACAATTGGATTCAAGTTACTTTTGCCTAGATGCTAGATATTGTTACATGAACAAACACATCCGACTGGCACAGATTTTCCCCCCCAAGTTTGGTGCATCAATGTAGGGCTTCGAATACAAACACCCACATACCTGAGATAGTAGTAGATAGTGATAGATATAACTTTTCTTTTTTAATTTTTTCGGACACCCAGCTTAAATTTTTTTTGAATATAGATACACACTCCCTGCGAGTCATTGTTAGTATAATTATAAAAATTTTCTCTCAGTCTATATAAATATATAAAAATGTTTCCAGTAAATAGTATGTTATATACTCAATATTTTTTACCTCATAAAAGTTTTAAAAGTTTTTTCGTTGTCACGAACCTATAAAATAAATTAGTGGCAGTTTTGATTTTCTTTCATGTGTGTAATTTAAATAATAATAGTGTAGTAAAGAGATGTGACAGCTTTTAAGGGGCTTTTACTTTCATATTAATAAAAGATAAAAAAGTGATTTTCCCAAATAATAATTATAGTTTTCATAAATGCATTTAATATACATGTAAGATTCCAGTGACATAAAAAGAGTTACAACTTTTGAGGGGCTCTCACTTTCATAAGATAAAATGTGTTTTTCAAAGAAGTGAACAATATGTTGTATAATGTTTTTGTCCTGGTCATAAACGTGAAATTACATGTAGGATGCCTGTAAATAAAATAGTTGTAGCTTTTAAGGGGCCTCCAAAGTTAAAATAAAAATAAAAAAGTATGTGTTCTAAATAGTAGGGTTTTATATATATATAAAAGCTTCCATAAATGATTTTCATAAAATATTTTCGAATTTACAGTGTGATAAAATAGAGACAGCTTTTAAAGGGCTTTCACATTTAAAATAAAAAGACAAAGAAGTGTGTGCAATATGGAATAATAATATTGAGATATATAATTTTTTTTTCCGTTTTAATAGATATTTTATAAATAAATATAATACACCCAAGTTTAAAGTCTGTGCTCTAGATCATAATAATTTATAATATTTTTTTTTCCTAAATGTTTTAAATAATGATGTTAAATGTAAAATCTTTCTTTGTTAATACATTTTTTAAGTAAATATTTTCAATTTATAGTATTTCCAAATCTGAAAGAATTAAATTAGTGACAGCTTTTAAAATGCTTCCACTGATAAAAAAAGTAAAATAAATATTCTAAATAATAGCGTATATGCAAATTTTTTTATTAATATTTATGCATATGTAACTGCCTCAGATCAATGAAGAAAATAAAATAATGACAGTTTTTTTGTTATACTTTCACTCTTTTATATATAAATATGTGCCAAAGCCATAATATTTTTTTCTTGTTATTGTTGTTAAGCTGTGAGTGTATAACTATTTAAGTATATAGATTAGAAAAGTGTACAATCCAATAATAGTGAATCATCTGGTCAGATCATATAGCACTATCCCTTTGGCTGGCTCCTGTTATTAGTACCAAAATAAATTTTCCAATAGGTGGTAGAGTTATTAGAATAAAAATAGTTTAAAAGCAATGATTCATAATAAAAGTTATATAGAGGTTTTTTTTTCTCCCAAAATATGTATATCAAGTGTATCAATGCAATCTTTAATCAATCATTTTGTTAAGATGGTTCAGGTGCTGAAGAACAACTCCAAAAACAGACAACGAAAGAAGACATAAAGAAGGCCAGGTAGAAGTTGCAATAATTTTTATTATATACTTTGCATTGAAGAGCTAAATAGTAAATTATAATTAATCAGTATATATGTATGTATTTTTCTTAGAGAGAAGCTAGATCTAGAAATAATTAATATTAAGATATAAAGGATAGGATAGCAATTGTTATTTAAATAAATGTAGATTAAGTATGGGAATGGAAGAGTAGAATAAAGGGAAGAGTGTAGAATGGGGGGAGGTGTCTAAAACCATAGTAGAAAAAAAGTTGTATTATAAATTATTTGATCTTGGATACTAGGTTAATAGCTATACCAAAATTTTGTTTTGTCAAATAAGACCTTTTTTATACAAATATGGAAGTTTCATGGAAAGCCGGGTGAAGGTCCACACGAACATTTGGAAAGCTTAGCAGTTTTATTTGTATCAAACCACAAGCAATGATGAACAAGTGATGATTGCAAGCCATTACGTAGAGAAGACTGCTAAAGACTGGTGGTGGTCAGTTAATGGAAAACCGAAAATATTCAAAAAATATAAAGACGCGATCCTAAGGCAATTTTGGGGTGAGGAGCAACAAACCAAAATTTTAATGGCAATAAGAACTGAACCTTATGGGGAACACCAAGGTGAGATGTATACCCAGTTATTCATGTGGCAGGTAGCCCACCTAATAACCTTAATAGCATTTAAGTATTCTGATACCTAGATCATTAGAATAATTCAACGCAAGTTGCCCATCCGGTTGCAAGAGATGATTGAGATAAGCCGCATCACTGATACAGAAAAATGTCCAAATTCCAGATATCCATGGAATGTAACTGGCACCACATCAATGGAGGACAGACGAACAGAAAAGAAACCATCCAACTAAGCAAAGAACCTAACATTTCAAAAAAAAATTACTGGAACACAGGGGACCTTGCCCATGAATCATTCCCCAGAATAAAAGCAGAGAAATCAGGAAAACAAGACCATGGATCCATGAACTGGGAGACACCAGTGATGAAGTGGTTACAAGTGTATCACCGATCATAATTGTTGTCATAGACAAATGGTCGACAAGTGCCTTGCTGGATTCTGGTAGACAAGTTTCCATCATTGCCAAATCATGGATACAGAATTTCAAGAACAAGGGGAGAAGTACAAGGAATTACTGTCTCACTCAATACACATGGTATTAGCCAATGGGAAGAAAACAATGAGTGACAATTACCAGGTCTGGGGGGAGATAACATTGGGACATAAGCTGATTGACCATGCCTTCTTAGCCATTTCTGGGTTAATATACGATATCATATTGGGGTCTGATTTCTTAACCCAGAATCATGGAGTCATAGAATATCCCTAAAAAATGTGCCAATTCCAAGATGAGCAAGTTGAATTCGAAACTGTATGAATTCCCATGGCTGGTACTAGCATCTGCTTTATTCAACCAGTGGATCCCAAGACCATAGCTACAAAGATTCATGAGGCTGGACTAACCAGCAACAGATAAAATCCACATTAAAAAAATTCTGGAAGACCATATGCAAGTGTTTTCCAACACCCCTGGACAAATCTGTGGATACACCCACAGAATCATAGTCTGAGAAGAATCATACATACAGTCAAAAACATACCTCCCTTTTCAATATAGGGAAGAAGTGGAAAAACAGATTCATCAGATGATGGAGTGGGACATCATCGAGCGATGTCCATCTCCATATAATGACCTGTTGGTTGTCGTAAAAAAGAATAAAACCGGAGTCTATGCCTGTACCTTGATGCCCATCACTTGAATCATATGACAATCCTTGAACAAGATGTGCCACCTCAAATCCAGGATGTGTTTGTGCAGCTAACAGGAAACACTTACTTGTCTACATTAGACCTTACTGTTAGCTATTGGTAAATGACATTGGGTCCACACGATTGGAAGTATACAGCATTTCAATACCAGGGACATACACACATCTTTAAAAGTGTCCCATTTGGATTGATTAACAGTTTGTCTGGGCTTATTGGATGCTTCTATCAGATGCTTTCAGAAGAAGTACAATGACACATGGTTTGTTTTGTAGATGATAATGTGATCATGTCCAAAATGTTTGATGAACATATGAAGTATCTGGCCCTGTTTTTCCAAGAGTGCCTTAAGAAAAACCATCACAATTAACATTGAATAAAGTCAGTTTGCTGCGACCGAAATCTCCTTCTTGGGCCATATCATCAGCCACCAAGGGATCATGGTACACCCTGAGAAAGTAGAGGCCATTGAGAAGTATCCTATGCCCACTACACAGAAACAAGTCAGATCTTTTCTTTACCTTTACATCTTCTACCACTGTTTCTACTCCACCTTTGCCCAAAAACCCACCACTTGATTGACCTGCTGCATAAAAATAAGAAATGGGAATGGACAGATAAACACCAACAAGAAATTAATAAAATCAAACACAAATTTTTCAAACCATAATGCTTTACTGTCCAGATTTCAACCACCCATTCTATGTCCAGACCAATAGCAGCAAAAGTGGTTTAGGAGCATCTTATTCCAAATTGGAACCACTAGCAAGCATCAAGTTCTGTACTTTAGCAGTCAGACTTTGAGGGGTGCAGAAATTAATTATACCACCACAGAGCAAGAAACTCTCTTGATCAACTGGGCATGCCAAAAAATTAAGCAGTTTCTTCTGGGGTCCGAGGTCATCATTATTACAGATTACTGCTGCCTCAAATTCCTGAACAAAAGTTTCTTAATGAATTACAGGTTAATAAGGTGTAGTCTTTTTCTGCAGAAATTCCAGTACAAAGTGATCTATTGCCCGGGCCCAGAAAACATGGTTAGAAGTGCATTAAGTTGACACCCCATAGCGATTCAGCCACAAAAACCAGCGATTGTCAATCAGGCTGTAAAGATCATGACCATGAACAAGGAAACCAGCATCAATTCAGATCTCAAAAATATTCAATACTATCAAGATTTAGATCCCCAGTACAGAGAAATCATTAGCAAGTTGAAATCAAACCATCCCAATAAGGGCAGCAAACATTGTGATAAATGAATATCACGATATCAAATTAGAGATGGGATTCTGCAGATAAACACCAAAAACAGAGAGAGCCCATGGAAAATCTTGGCCTCTAATCGACTTAGAAAGTGATTAGTAATCTATGCCCATGAAATGTCGGGACACTACAGGCCGAGAAAAACTGAAGAAGAAATGAGCACCAATTTTTTTGGCCCAGGATGTATGTGCATGTGCTCCACATGTAAAGGACTTGTACTAAATGTGCTCAGTGCAAGTTCCCAAATCAATCATTCGCCAGCACTTGCAAACCCGACCTCACTACTGATCCTAACAAATTACTGGCCATGATTATTATGGCCCCTTACTGAAATTTCGGGGATGTCAATATCTCTTTGTGACATATGACATCTTCTCAAAATATGTACGGGCATACCCTGTAGGAGCAGATGAAAGTAGGGGGCAATACATCTTCTTGATAATATTTATTTCCAGGGTGTAGGCCAACCTACCACTATCCTACAGGACTAGGGGTCCAGATTCACATCCAAGGCATAGAAAGCTTGGATCTCCCAGCAAGGGATAACACAACGACTAACATTTATATGGAACCCACAATCAAACCCATGTGAATGAGTCATATGGGAAATCAATAAACTGTTTCATACCCACCTTATGACTAACCATCGAGGCTGGATAGATAAAACTAAAGAAATAGTCAGTTACATCAACCACACCATAAATGAGTGAACTGGCTTTACACTAGAATGTCTACACTATGGTAGACCATGCCCAAAGATCTTCAAGATATCCCTACCACATGAGGTTATAAACATAAATCCAAGTCAGGGTCAAGATGATGCTCGACAGTGTTTAACACATGGATAGAATATGAATATGGAGAGGAATCCCCTCATGCCACAAAATTTGGGAAGGAGATGATGTCTGGCTATGGAATCCAAACCAGGCAACACTACAAAAATGGAATTGAAAAAATTATTTCCTTTATATCAAGGGCCATATTGCATTGAAAATGAATGTGGTGATAATGATTTCTTGCTAAAAGGAACCAATTGGTATATATTATAGCATTTTTTTTATTTTATTTTATTCAGTTAAGATAGCAGTTTTTTTTACATGAAGAAAGAGTAAAAATTTTTTTTACCAGTAATATAGCAGATAGATAAAACATTTAGTATAAATGTTGAGTCAAAACAGTGTAGCACTTGGGCAAAGTGAAATAAAATTTCTTTTATATGCATCACCAATCCACAAGTTGTTCTTTAGTTACCTAGACATGAAGTATTTTTTTTTCTTTTTTTAAACTTTTTTTTTTCAGTAAGTTCAGGAAAATGAAGCAGATGATCTGATACTCAGATCCTGTTTCACAGCCCACATCCAATCTACCATGTAACTATATTCAAATCCACCTTTATGCACATATATACATAGCTAATAATAACATATATATATATATATATATATATATATATATATATATATATATATATATATATATATATATATATATATATGTAAAATAAATAAAAATATCCGTTAATTTAAAAATAATATTGTAATTATAATTGAAATAATATTTTTAAACGGTTTATAAACAATTCAAACAATCTTTAAATCCGCAGAAGTACTTTCGGTTACTTTCAAACCTGCCTCAACTGCTATTAAATTCAAAAACTAAAAGCGGAAGCAAACGTCATCAATTCAAATTTCACGAATCTCGTATTTTAATGTTAGAAGCTTGTCGATTTATCAAATGTGTTTTATTCCTGTTTATAAAAATTGCCTCTTTAATTTTTCTTTTACTATGGTTTCTCTCTTCATGAAGAATTTTCACATTTCAAAATTAAATTTAAATTTATGTTTACATGTATTTTCATGATCAAAGAAAACTGAAGAAGATATTAAATCACCATTATTATTACAGAAAAATTAAAGAGGCAATTTTTATAAACAGGAATAAAACACATTTGATAAATCGACAAGCTTCTAACATTAAAATACGAGATTCGTGGAATTTGAATTGATGACGTTTGCTTCCGCTTTTAGTTTTTGAATTTAATAGCAGTTGAGGCAGGTTTGAAAGTAACCGAAAGTACTTCTGCGAATTTAAAGATTGTTTGAATTGTTTATAAACCGTTTAAAAATATTATTTCAATTATAATTATAATTATATATATATATATATTGTTTAGTATTATAACATAAATCATGTAAATACAAATATTTTATTTAATAATATTGCCATGTGTATACGAGCATAAGTAATAAATCTATATTTGTTAGTGTAGGAGATTGTGAATAAATTAATAAAGTTATATTATAAATAAGGTATCATATATAAAACTTATACCTTTTTCATATGTAATTTTGTAGCCAAAAATGATGCAATCTTCTTAAAAAATCTCTCAAAAAACAATTACTCAGAAGATCCCTTAGATAAAAGTAAAAGATTATGAATTTGTAATAATAAAATAAACCCATTAGTGGAAATTTTGTCCATGCTAGCTTGTTTTAAAATCATAAGATTTATTTTAAAACATTCGTTCGAAAAACTGATAACAAAATAGCATTATTTCAAACATTTTACTAGATAAGAGTATCCGGTCTAACTATTCCAGATGAACCTTAAGTGCTTAAACCACCTCAGGTCCAGCAGTAGTTGCTAGTTTACATATTCAAAATAAAAGTAAATATACTGCTGGATTTGAATCCACAAGGGAGGAGTCCATTAAATAATAATGTTGCTATACATATTCCATGCCAGTTTTGATTCTCACTCATTGTGCCATGAGTAGGGTAATTTTCACCTTTTCCCTCCATTCTAATATGCTGTTCCCATAAGCAAAGCTCTGCATCTCGTACTGATGAACTTTATATATTTTTTCCAGTGAAAGTGAAATGCTAACTATCAAATAATAATGCTACCCTAGACCTAGTAAAACAAGACCAATGGATTGATTCGTAGTAAAATCGCTCTTCCAAACAGCATGGTAAATAGAACTTTGACCGCTTGTAATTCTTAAACCCTGCCTTCTCTGTAATATTTTTTTAATTCTCTATATTAAATGTCTTCAAAATATGTAATTCTGATAACTCTATATAACTAATCAATACTAAGTTTCTTTTAAAATGTTTTCTTGTCTTTTATTTCCAAGCATCAAATAATTTTAATTTAGATTTATGTATTTATATTTTAAAAGAAATGCCAATAATATTCTAAAATTGCAAGCATATAATTCATTTTCATTTTCACAACCCATCATTTATCAGGTAATTAAAGTATAACTTAATCAAAACAAGTCTTATACGACATGCCCAGGTGATCGTGATATTAGATAAACAAACTAATTATATTAATATGTTTACTGTAAAAAAAAAGATTGGCATCTGTTTTTTTTTATATTTTCCTTTCTAAACAATGTGCTATCTCTTATTATTAATGTCTCTTATTATTAATTCATATTATATATGTCAAACCATCTTAGCTATTACCACTGCCCATTTCTTTTATAATAATTATATATGATCATAAGGGTATTTATTAACCAAGATTGAGAGTTATTAAATGTATGGCAAGTAATGAATAATATTAAGTAACATAATGTAAGGGGGGGTATTCTGATATTAGTTTTTCATTTAATTAAAATTATTATTCATGTTTGTTTAATGAAGAAACCATACCATTATGCTGAGTATTTCATAATTTTTGAGCCATAAATATGTTTAGATAATCTTTAAAGTTATAGTTATATTGCATTATTAAGCATTGCATGCATATAGGCCACTTTGCTTATATATATATATATATATATATATATATATATATATATATATATATATATATATATATATATATATATATATATTATATTGTAACGTTTATTTATATACGTTACAAATATATTGGCATTTGGTAAAAGCTAAAAAAGTAAATTTAGATTTTTTTTGGATTAGTATAATTTTTGTTAAAACATGCAATGAAGGTTAAAATTGTCATTCTTATTTTTTTTTATCTAATTGGAAAGAATAAATGACATACAGATTACTAATCCAGATAAATTAAAAGAATTCCAAAAGTATAAGCTAAAAGAAAAATATTTTAGCTAATTAAAGATGGAAGAATAATGCTAAAAACAAGAGAACTTTGTAACTTAAATTTAAGAGAGAGTGTATAAGTTTATTATCTTATACGCTGATAGAAAGACAAAAGAGTGCGCAGAAGTTCCAAAAATGGAGCGTGATATAAAAAGGAGATGACAACTTCAATCTGGGTCTTCTCTTTTACTTCTAGTTACATCTCTGAAAGTTGGAGGTTTCCACGAGCATAACCTGTGGCAAGAAATATACTTCTACACAGGTATGCCCCTTGCTGTACCAAGCTGTCACGTGAGCATGGAAACGGGACTTGTGAAGACCGCTTTTTGCAATAAAAGGGTCACTACAACCGTGCCTTTTCTCCAGCTATAGAACGGAACAATAATGGAAGACGTCGGCAGGAGAGACCAATGGAAATTTTCATGATCTGGGATCCCATAAACCTGCATGAACTTACCGGTAAGTTAAGAATAAATTTTCCTGATAGTGACTTAAAAGTTTGCAAACAATTATTTATCTAGGCTTAGACTACCATCCTGATATAGACTTTTCGTATTCAAGGGACTTTCTTATAAAGAATTTTATACAAGATCTTGGAACATTATTAAATTGCGTTCATTATTTAATCTAACTGTTTTTGTTAATCGATTCATTATCTGGATTAGCATGTGTGTACTTTCCAGTTTAGTTAATTCGTAATTTAACTTATAAATATTTTAGTTTGTTAGAATAAAAGAGATTATACTTTTATCAACCTTTTTCATTGTGCGTTATTAATAATGGTTATTATTCTTTTTAGTATTAAAGTTATTATTAGTTTAATAAGATTTAAAAGTAATTTACCTTGCCAATATGTTTGAATAAGCCCAGCAATAATAATCTCAAAAAAAAAAAGATAATTCTAGTTTACTGTAAAATTACCGATTCTTAAAATCTAAGACGAATAATCTTAAAACTATTAATTCTCGTTATGGTAGGAGGTAATACCGATTTGTTTAAAAGCATTTTTTTTGTTTAGTTTACGAGTTACCATATGCTTGACGCAGTCTCAGTGGGTCTAACGACTCTGGCGCCCTCAAGTAGAAATTAAAAACTGGTTCTGCTCACGATAGTACTCGGTAATAGTTCTAGGCTGAAGTTGATCAGGAAAAATAGCTGTGTTGAGAATAGAAATACAACTTTCTTTTTTCTTTTGATACAGCTTGATCAACTCACGCTCAAATATAAATTTGAGGTGTATAGAGACCTAGTAATAAGAAAAACGTTACAATATATATATATATATATTTGTGCTTCTTTCTTACATGAAGGTATTCTTTAAGTCAAGCCCCATTGTCATTGTCAATATCCTTGAACCAGGCTGTAAAACCTCCCTAGGGACATACATGGTCTTATGTGCATACTTTATAAGGGAATTGCTCTGGAAAATCCAGCCCGATAAAGACATAGCTGACCATCCTTCATCTCAACACCAATCCTGCCTACGTTTGCTGAGGAAATTGGTAAACTACATTATTAAAATTTATGAAGCACACTTCAGGATGCATAATAGTTCCACCCCAATCAACCACCATGCATGCACCACTCTTTAGGATATTAATAGTCACCTAGAAAGAGCCATAAACCATAATGAAATGATTTTTGTCAAC
This sequence comes from Epiperipatus broadwayi, assembly GCA_028023455.1. Lineage (NCBI taxonomy): Eukaryota > Metazoa > Onychophora > Udeonychophora > Euonychophora > Peripatidae > Epiperipatus > Epiperipatus broadwayi. The sequence continues at coordinate 30,823 of JAQFVV010001240.1, forward strand.
AAACATATTTTCATTAGTTGACTATACGTATAAATGCCATAGATTTAGTATTGTTTATATAATTATTCATTATCCATCCGTGCATTAATTATTTACAACTCAAATTAATAATAATATTGAATATAACCAAATGTAATCTGCTTGTAATTTTTTTTTCAAATCAAGTAAATGCTCTTTTTGTCTCTATAAGTGTAATAGTATTTTAGTAATGTAATCCAATAGTGCTAATTCATTATGTCACACTTATATATTATTGGCATAGCCACAAATATCACATTATTGATAAATATGAATCAAATATATATATATATATATATATATATATATATATATATATTTGCCTCATAAGTATTATATATATATATATATATATATATATATAATACTTATGAGGCTAATGTCGGATAAATAACCCGACATGATTTTTTGTTATTAATCTAATAATACTTAAATATATATATATATATCAACTCTCGAACCATTGCTTTCTTTTAGTTAAGTTAATATATTAAGTTATTTCTTATGCTCAGTTTGACTAGATGATCTCCGCTAAATACGTAGTTAATATCCTAGTTCACGAGCCTTCATTGCTCATAAAATAGAGTTAGTTATTAAGTTAGTCTATCATTAAAGTTTAGCCTAGAGTCTTTGTATGTCTCCAATGAGCGATGCTGGTGGTGAAAAATAAATTAATTTGATGTCATCGGGATTGTTGTTCATAATGTTATAGATCAGGGAAACGGGCAAAATTCATGAGTGTTTCTGACCTGTGTATCTTGTGCATGATTGGATTCGAGGTACTTTGCCTAGGTGCTAGATCTTGTTACATGAACATACAAATCCAACTGGCATAGTCTTTGGTAAAAGAAAAATGTAAAATTAAATGTTGAAGAGTTTATTACAGTTTGTTTTTGAAAAGATAAGAGTCAAATAGTTTTCTATCATTAGTTTTTGAAATAAAAGTTAGAAAATAATTGATTAAAAGGGGGAGGAGGAATTTTGGTTAGAAAAGTTTAAAAAAATATAAATCTCTTTTCATTCGAATTAAAGAAAATGAAATCTTAAAACTAGTTATATATGTGTGTATATATGTGCGATTGTAAATAAAAATAAATGTATGCATATTAAATATTAAAAAAATAAATGGAAGTTGTCATTAAAAACAAAGCGATGGCTATTAATTAAATTATAAAACCACATATTTGCATGGCTATTATTAATTATATGATCTTCCAAAACACATTATCAAAGGAATTTCAACAACAGATATTGCCAGAGGTTATTACAAGGACAACACATCACAGGTATAAATAGACCATTTTTTTATTATCGGACAATCAATTGAGTCAGTTAAGTGAGAGAGGACAATCATTCAGTCAAAGTTATTTTTGTTCAAATAACAGTTCACTTTATTATGTATCCAGAAACAAAAATGTAATGCTGAGCAGCTTTTGGGAACACAATCTCTCCACAGCCTGAACACTGATGAAAGCAGCAAGCTCTGCCCATAAAATAATGTCAGCGTAACAACTTGAAGAATCTCCATCAGTATCTAATTGTCTCCAATAATAATAACCGTGACTAATAAGGAAACTCATCAAGGAAATGTCCCAGCCAGATGGAAATATTCTCACCTAAAGCAGTAATGAAATAAAAGCAAGTTCTCCGTTGACATTCAAACTCCTAGGTAATAATATTTCATATTCTTATTTCAATAATAGCCATTGCATCACATTAATTTGTAAAGCCTCCAGAGACAAGTAAGTTGAACTATATAAGCATGCATAAAATGAACTATTGATGTGTGTGTTTGTGAATGCTATATGATTTTATAAATATCAAACATTATTTATGATTTTTCATAAGATATATATTATAGAGTGTTAATTTAAAATATGCGTATGTTATATTATAATTATAAAATGTTTAAAATTAGTAAATGTTAATTAAAATAAATAATCTTTAAAACTTACACTTTATTTGTCAGTCATTTATTTTTACCAATCTTTCTTACAATTCTTTTCACCACTAATTATGTATAATCTGTTAGTGATTACAAGTAACTGAGATAGTCTATGGGTATAACTTAGGCATTGAATTAGTGGCCATTGTTCAAAGTGCATATTCTTCTGATTAGATAGTTGGTGCCCATGCTTACATGCAAACAAAAAATGCTTTGTACGTGGTGTTGAACTCAACAGTCGAGAAGAAGTTATGTCTTGGAAATGTAATGCTAGATGTATATTTATAGCTATCGTTTGGGCATACATACTTTCTGAGTATGTTCTTCTCTGCCTAAGAGACTGGTGTTTCAAGGTCCCATATTCGAACCTGGTACAATATATATATATTATAACGGTCCAGAACAAGGAGAGTCTTAATGTATCTGCACTACAGAGTGCCACTATGCATTTGAACCTAGAAAATTTATATAGTAGGCAGATACATAAGTTTAAAAAAAATTATATTGGTTGATTGTTTCCGTTAGCCCATTGTCACTAGCTCAGCGGAACAGCAGAGATTTATATTTTATAAATTCTTATCTAAGAATATATTTTTTAAAAAAGAAAATTCAACCACTGTCAGTAATTAACACACAAACATTTATTTACGCACATATATATATACAATTTAGCATTATTATTTTAGTAAGTTTACTTTAGCATTTAACTTTATTTTTAACATTTTTTTTAAGTTGGCACAGATGAATTTAATAGTTTATTTAAGTGTCGAGTATAAATAAACTACATAGATTTTATTTGAAAATAAAAATATTTTATCGATGATTTAACATTAAACTAGCATTTATAATTTTACGAATCTATGCAAACATTCACTCCCAACTGAAGTTTAGTTTAAAACAAAACAAAAATTATAAAACTTATAGAACAAAAAAATAAATGGAAATGATTTTAAATAAAAAAATACATCAAATAACATTATTAATATTAATTTACATTGGTCATATAGGACTCTATTTGTATTATTTACTGAAAGTTATATAACTTAAAGTTCTTATTGTTTTCAAATTAATATTCCTTAGAGTTCATAAAGTTCTTACGGTTTTAGAAATGTTCATTAGTTATATAGTTCTTACTGTTTTAGAAAAGTTCATCCTATACAGTTGCTTGCCATTTGGAATCTAGCATTAAATCCCCCAATGATGCTGTGGTCTTCAATTAGGAAAAGTGATGTTTTATTTTTTTATAACAACTGAAGGAATTGAAAGTGTGTTTTTCAATCCCTTCACCTATACTCTCCAACTTAACACATCTCTGTCTTCTCTTAAATTTTCTTCACTCACTAAAAAATTATTTCCAAACTTTTTTTATATGTAACTTTCAGATCCAATGGACATTACATCATCAGTGATGATGATCCTTCCATTGAAATCTGATTCCCCAATGGATTTTTTTCATTGGCCATTCTGTTCATGTTGTTTTTCCTCTCCTATCTGACCTTCGCTTATGCATTTTGAAATGCCTAAAGGCTGGCTTACTTTTACTAATTAAAATTAATCATTTCCATTTTATACAATAGAATTAATTAATTTATTTTGCACACTTAAAGATATATTTTAATCTCTAAATCTTTTTATGTTTTTTGCTATTAAAATGCTTTTTCTATTTTTACTAAAGTTTTATGTTAATAATTTTTTTCATCTGTGTGATTTTATATATATACGAGTTTAAGATAGAATTAATTTTCAATTTTTATGTCTTAAAAAAAAAGAAGTTTTTAAATGTGAACTTTTTATTTTAATTTCATGTATAATAAAAAAAATAATATAACAGTGCTTGTGCCCGTTACAATATATATATATATATATATATATATATATATATATATATATATATATATTGTAACAGACGGGGTTCGAATACAAGAGATAAGGCAATAGGCTAATTGAGAGTGTTGATATGGAGCGATTATATGCAAAAAGGTATATATGTAAATAGTCATTCGAACCCTGTTACAAGGAGTGCAAAAGTTATGTGTGTATGCATATGTAAATATAGTTGTATGTAAGTGTACAATATGCGTATGTATTAACGGTAATGGTTACAATCAATTATATATAGAGCTGTATAAATTGTAATTGATTATTCGTGATATATTTTATCCCTTAGGTTTTTTTTTAAAGTGTTGGCATAATATTGTCGGTAATCCACAGTGTGTTTCTTTGTTAATTAATCTCTTGAACATATGAGGACAGAAATAGAAATGAATCAATTGCTGTAGGCAGTTTAGTCAATAACTGGTGTTGAGAAGTCTGAAACTGGTCAGGTGGGCATTTTTGTAGAACAATGGGAGAACTGGTCAGAGGCGTGATGGATACACAGAGAAAATTTTACAAAGTTAAAAGTGAAAAACAAAATAACTTTTTGTTGTGCTCGAAGGAGAGTATAGATAGAAAAATAAGGAGATGCGGCTTGAACTACAGATTGTGTGGACGTGCAATTTTTTCTTAAGAAGTCATTAATATTTTCCCACCCAAAATGTCGGGGTAATTCTATAGATGAGCAGTTTCATTAATCGGCCTAGTGGACACTAGTGTGTGAACTCAACGGGAAGCGGACTTACGAACTGCGTTATTAAAATGAAGAAATTTTGTTTCATCAAGTGTAATAGAGATGTAAGTGACTGAAAATTGGACTCTGTCATAAAGCGAGAGAATCACCTACTGCACCTCTGAGATAAGCTATTTGATATACCCCATTGAACTGTTTGCCATCCGTTATATCTACCAGACTAGTATTCTTGGAGAGTTATAAATGCGGGATCTGTTTTTGATCGCGTTGAACTAAGGTGAATTGATGTGGCACAAAAATATATGTTCTGTGAATGTGTCTTAACAAAGAATCACTAGTGTTTACCTCAATATTAATTAGTATAATGGGTCTCTTTTAAAATTCAACAAATAACAACATTAAATAAATAGCTCTGATGTATAATTGCAACTATTTTTATGCATGTATGTAATCATATATGTGTGTATCTAATAAATGGGCTAATGTGCTTGAACATTGATATATTTATATGCGTGTATAAATAGGATTTATTGGCAATGGGTGGTAGCCGTCAATAGAATAAATTTTGAAGATATGATCCAGGTTAGATTAATGGTTTTATAACAAACTATCATACATAATAATAGACATATAAGACTTAGTTAGGTATTGTTTTAGCTTTGTTCTAAAGTTAGACTATCTGCCCCAAACCCCGGGAGATTGAGCTAGTTCCAAAGCGCTACCATAAATAGACAGCACATACTTCAGAACCATTATTTACATTTTCTATGAGATAATTTTATCCATGCAAAGATTGATAAAAGTGAGATGGAACCAAACTATGCTCACAAATATCTTCTTTCGCTGTTGTTTTCGGGTTAAAGCCTATAATGGCTGTATAAAATATATTGGGTGTTATAATATATATATATATATATACTGTAACGATATATAAATGGGCCATGTTGTTACATTAATTTAAAATAAAAACTTAAAAGTTCAAAAATAAAAAAAGTAAAAAACTAAATACTTTCAAAATTGAAATGTTTGTTAAACGTATATACATTCGCACAGATGCCAAACCTTAAAAATATATATTTTTTAAAAAAAAACAAATAAAAAGATTTGAACGTACTTCTTTTTTATAAAAAAAAGTACAAGATTTAAAAAATAAAAAACAGGTATTAATTAATTTCGGTAATCTGTAAATGGAAATGATTGTTTATGAATTATCGAAAACCCAAACTGGCCCTTGGGCTCTTGTATAATTAAAATGATCTGATCAAAGATAGATAAGAAAAAAATAAAAAGAAATTAGCTTGACTAATGGAAGCACTAAGCCTTGGCTCAGACCGTAACGAAAGTGATGGATTAGTGATGTTTTGTTGATTGAATCCGTGTGGATAATATAAAAAGGGAAATACAGTTTTTTGGGAGTTCCAGCATTGTGTGTTTGAGAGTTGTGGTAGGACGCACATACTGCACCTTCTATTTAAAAACAGAAAAAGGAAAAGACTCAGATACCTTTTGAACCAGGCCATTGCCATCTCCAGAACATTATCTTCCAATGGATGAATCTGAGGAATTAAAAGTGAGAAACCCGGACTCTTCTACCATGAGCTACTGAACTTTGCAAATTAACAACAACCAAAAAAAAAAAGTAATTAAGAACTTTTGTCACTGATTTTTTTTAAAGATTCAGCCATTTTAAATTTTAAAATGAACTCTTATTTGATTTTCAAATTAATAATTGATTGTTTAAAATTTATATAGTTAAGTCTTTTCTAAAATCATTTCAATTCTTTTTTATTTTTATTTGTAGTAATATTTATTGTAGAAATTATTAAATGCATTACATTTAAGTTGGGTATAGATGTTGTATAGATCTTCGTTAGCGGTTGATTATGTTGTGGTTTTCACAGTCGATTGGAAATATATAGGTCAATGATGTTACTGTGGGCATCTTGATGGCGAATGCCATGGGGCCTTTGTGTGTATTCCCTTTTGCAATTGCAGTTATCGGATTGACTTTGTATTTTGATCGGTTGTGTTTAATTTGGGAATGTTTTTGACTATGGAATCTGTGCAGCTGAATTCTCTCGACATTATAAAACAATTTATATAAAAATAATCTGTGCGAATGTATTTAAATGTTGTAATTTTTAAGTCAGGCATGAATGGCTATATAGTTTTGTAAAGTTCCATTAAGGGAGGGTAATCTTAGGATTATTCATTTCCATAGTTGAAACTGGTTCAATGGATTTTGGATATATTTGTGTAATTATAGTATATAGTATGAGATCCGCTATAGAGCAGAATTATAGTATGCCACACACCTTCTGTTTGCCTATGGATGGATTTGTAAGACAGAAAAGGACCGCAGTCCATTCCTATGGAGTTTTATGTTTATTGTTCTACTCGCCAACAGATGTCACATTCCTGTTGGTGGAGAGACAATGTCTTCTCTAATTCTAATTACTGATCAGATGTAAATTCCTGACAGTGTAGTATTTTGTGTTGTCGTATTTTCATGCTACATTGAATACATGAAGGTATCAGATGGAATGGCACCAGTTTGATTGCGAAATTTGTTGCCTAAGGTTAAATCAGGGAAGAATATTTTCTTTTCAATGCAGATCTATGTAGTCTATTCATACTTGACTATCTAAATAAAATATTGGAACTCATTGATACTTAGTTGAATGAAAAAATTAAAAAGATTAAATAGAAAAATCTAAAATGTTGAATTTATTCCTCAAAATTTAAATGTTATTTTATATGTGCATAAATAAATATTTTTATGTGTAAATTTCTGGCAGTGGCTTTTATTCTTTTATATTTAAGATATAAAATTTATATTTTATTATCTCTGCTACTCCAATGAGCTAGTGACTTGGGCTAACTATCTGAATATTTAAATAAAGTGGAATCTTAACAGCATGTATCTGCCTACTTCTAGTAAACGTTTCTAGGTTGAAATGCCTAGATGGTGTTCTCAGTAGAGCAGATATCGGTTCATGGTTAGATTCAATCTTCACTTTCATTTCGATCATTATAATATATATATATAATTATTCAAAACAATACAATAATTAATACAGTAAAAAATATCTTAAAAAACAAATATATACACACAATTTAATAGAAGTACTTTCAACTATCTATGTAGCTCATTATCAACTAGATTCAAATTGTATTATAAAAAACCGTTAACAAATGTAAACAAAAAGTAATACACCATACATCAATTTTTCCACAATTCATTAAATTTTTTATTAAATTTGTGGTATATATTCGTTTTTTTAAAATATTTTTATTGTATTAATTATTGTATTGTTTTGAATAATTATAAATATTTTATTGTATTTTGGAATACAGACATTGATTAATAATATATATATAATCAAATCAAACCAAAGGAAATACATATATAAAAACAAAAAATAAAGACTTATAAATCCAATAAATAATATAATATAATATTTCAACCAGAGGACTGGTTTTCATCAGAAAGAAAAAAATACACAGTAAAATGGTTGAAATATTATATTATTTATTGGATTTATGTTTTTATTTTTTTGTTTTTATATATATATATATATATATATATATATATATATATATATATATATATATATATATATATATATATATATATATATAAATATATATATATATATATATATATATATATATATATATATATATATATTAATTAGTCACAAATTGTTTAACTATTAAAAAATTACTAGCCATTGTAACTAATATAAATATTAGCCACAATTATAACTAATAAAACACAACAATCCAGTTATTGTCACTGAATAAAAATAATAGTAAAATCAATATTGTGAAATTATACTTATATCTCATAATAGATTTTGTTAACAAATTGTCACCCCCTTTCCTTTTTCCACATATATAAATTATGTTCATAATCACACACTGGCGCTATTTTGTACCTAATTAAAATATCAATAAATTAAATATTAAATATCATCAATCTAGAAAAAGAAAATCAAACTCTTATTTTCCCATTACATGTTTTACCTGGGCACTACTAGGCTGTCTAAACCTAGATAATGTTATATCATATTCTCATTCATATGTGTACCTGGTTCAAACCAAATTAATAAAATCTTTATAATACATAAATTTGTATAAAGGGAAAATGACATCCATATACCTTGTTGTGCAAATAAAATAATAATATTTTTTATCATAAATCCTCACTTAATATTCTCACAGATGTTACCAGCTCAGATTAAGTATCATGGTAATCATGTCTCTTGCTATTAGCTCACATACAAATATTGTGACAACCATTATTTATATATGGCCATAAAACCCCTTTATGTATTATATTTATTAATAATATTGATGATGATGATGATGATGATGATAGTTCTAGACACAGCTTTTGCAATTAAGTCACAACAAGAATTTAGCTTTTTATAAATCTATAATTATTTAATGAAAACATTATATTTTAATTATGAATCAATGCTTGACAGTCATTAGTGATGATGAATGATCATAATTAAATTAAAAATTAAAAACAACAATACTAAATAATAATAAAAACTAAAAAGTCAAATATTATATAATTATATTTATTAACATTTTTTCATTTTAATAAAAACAAATTTCTAATCATCCAACTGACTTCCATTATTATGAATAAGAAATTAAACATATGTATATGCATGTATATGCTTTCATCTTTTTTTTAGGTAAGCTGGCATTAAATAAAATATTAAAAAAAAACAAATAAAAACATTTATTCAATGCTTATTCACTATTTCTCTCAGCTTTATTATATATGTTATAAATCTCATACAAAAGTGATTTCCACAATATGTGTGCTTTGAATTTTCATACGTGTGACTCTATACTCTATTAATTTTTCCTTTAAAAAAAGTATAAATCATTAAGGTTTGTCCCTAATCTATTCTGACTTATCCTAGTTGATGTATGTCTGTATAAGCAGTCCCCTACTGCACACTGTGATATATATATATATATATATATATATATATATATATATATATATATATATATATATATATATATATATATATATATATATATATATATATATATATATATATTGTAACATGCTCAAATGCCATTACATTATGTTTAAAAAAGAAATTATTGTATAAAAAATCAAAACATATATCTTTAAGAATGTGCAATAATTAAATTGCTTGCTATTGTGTTAAAACTCAAGATGAAAATGCTTGTTAGTTTTAATTATTCTAAACTGAATGAGCCCTCAGGTCAAATTTATAATTTGAGTTCAGATAAGAAATATAAAAAAAAATTAAAAAGATTGCATTAACCACTTGTGGAAACTACAGGAACAGGAAAACATGGTTGGTGAATCTGAAGGAGGAATATATATAGAGATAATTCAAAGTAAGTAGACTTCCAGCTTAAATTTGTGGAGAAGGTAAAAAGACACATTTTTCAACCTCTTGATATTTTCAAATGACAAGACTGTTCAAATGTAAATGACACTGTTCCAGTCTCCAAATCATAAGGGTACTGCAATAAAATAGTTCCAGAATTGAATCAGCTAAGGCTACCCCTAGAATGATAACTATGGCATGAACATAAATTATGAACAATAAAAGACTTTACAGGAATTGGCACATGGAACCAGGAGCTCATCTAATGTAATATATAAACTATAAATTATGAATTGTATTTGTTATAAACTTTTACTAAATGAACTTTGAATCATTTCTTAAATAATTAAGGCCTACCACATTTAAATCATTACTTAATATCTGACCAACATGGAAGCTTAAATCAGTTAGTAATATTTATTTTTATATGTGTTTGCCAATTCAATTATTTCCAGTTTTTTTATTAAGATTTATTAACAAACTCCAAAAACTGTATTAAATTTTTGGTTGTAGATAGCTGCACAGATTCATTATGTTGATTATGTCTTAATATTTGTATATGTGAAAAAATATATATCTATGGTCAATATGATATCTCATGCTGAGTGTTTAAACATATTTACTGATATATATTTTAAGCTGTTGTTGTCAATGTGACTCCTTATAATGAGTGCCATAGGGGTTACTTTATTGTAAATTTCCCTCAGCAATTTTCAATTTAATAACTTTATATTTAACTTATTTTATGTTTATTATATAGGGGATTGATTTCAGGCCATTTCTTTCATGGCTGGATCAATACTGGTGAAGGGATATAAGGGTATTTATATCAACATAATGTGAAGTGTGTTTAGCATACAGGGCAAAGTCCATATGAATTCATAACCCAAAGGTGTAGTTGGTACATTACAATGGATGTTGACATATTTCCCACCCAATTGTTTTCCTTTTTACTTTGGGTGTTAATAGTAAGAAGGCCAATACTGCAATTCACCATTTCAGATATTTTTCAATACATTTTCCAAATGATTTCTTTTACCAGATAGACACTCATTTCTGTTCTGGGCAAGAACCATTTCTTTTCCCATAATACTATGATGCAGATGCACATTCCTGTCATCATGGTTTTATGCTAGTGTCTTCATATTGCATTGGTTGCATCCATATATCAGGAAACAGGTACTAGTTTGGTTATGAACTTTTAGTCTGAGATTGAATGATTGTTTTTGAAAAGTTTTTAACTGGATAATCTATGTAGCTTATCTATACTCAACATTATAAAACAAATTTCTGTCAACTATCCATTTGTGTAGGATTTTATAAAAAGTATAAAACAGTATTTTAACTGTAATCATAAACCAGTCGTATCAATTAATTTATTTATTCTAATTAAAGCTAGAATTGTTAGTTAAAGTTAAGTGATGCCATGAGTTATGTATATGTGTATGCACGTACCTCCACACTCTGAATTTATCGGTAAATATGACACCTTATATTGAGTGTCTTAATGTTTTTGCCTAAGCCTCCACTGTAAGTTCATTATTTGTGAATGTGACACCTCATGATGAGTGTCTTAAGGAAGTCAAGATGAAGGATGGCTGTGTTTCATATATGTAGACATGTACAAAGCTCATTTAGTTTTTAAAATATTATGACTTAAAACTTAAACTTAGATGTAAATATCTGCATGAATTTGTAAGTTTTATGTGCATTATCTATGTAGTTTATTTACATCTATCAAAAGAATAAAATATATAAACAATAATTTCCATCTGTGTCAACAATACCTAAATTTAAATATGATAAATATACAAACTAAACTAAAGTAATAATGTTTATACCTCCATTTTTTTATATTTGTGTGATAATAAATATTTTTTGTGTAATATTACTAGCAGTTGCTTATTTTATTTTTATTTTTATTTTTTGATATTAAAAGTCTATATAAAAATGTAAATCTTTTTTCTTTATATCTCAGCTACTGCTAGAGCTATGGGGATGGGCTAAAAGTCAATATATAATTATAATAAAAGAAAGTTGAATTTTAATAATGAATATCTGCCTACCATATAAAAATTCTAGGTTCAAATGGTCTGGTGGCATTCTGTTTAGCAGATATGGAAAGACTCTAATTACACATGGACCATTATAATTGACCCTCTCAACATGCTATGATGTATAATAAACCATGAGTACCTAGAAAATTAAGCCAGTAATATTTTTTGAAAGGAAATATGTTTGTCAATATTTAAATATATATAATAAAAAATCATGTCCATGCATTGCCAGAAAATAAATTGTACATATGTGGTCGGATCTAAGTTCAATCCGAGCTTCATGAAAACCCACCTTTATCCTACTTCAAACCATATCACTAACAGTGAATTTCCAAATGTAATAGGCTTTATATGTTCAGTAAACGCTAGTTTTGATTAAAACAGATTATTATTTAAACTTTGTTAAAACAAATTATTTTATATTTAAACTAACTAATATTATTAATAACTTTATGATAAAATTATTCATGAAAACATATATATATATATATATATATATATATATATATATATATATATATATATATATATATATATATATATATATATATATATATATATATATATATATATATATATATATATTGTAATTAAAAGGATTGTACATATATGTATATATTCATTATTAAGTTTCATTACATCGGAATGGTTTTATCTTTACTTTTACCATTTTGCTCTAGTTTCTGTGATTAAAAGCTACATTTTTTCAATAAGCTTTCAGATCACTCTTTCCCAAAGTCAATGGGAAATTTTTATTAATTAGTTAAAAGAATAGTTTAAAATGTAATGATGGTTCTTAATTACAATCATTTATTCAGATTTACAAATACATTTTCTAAATAGAAAATGAATTCAAAGTTAATGGATTTGAAAGTCTTATCGAAGAAATAGGTGTAAAACCAATTAACAAAATTTTTAACTTGTGATAATGTAATAAGCTTTAGCCTGATAGCTTTAGAGACAGAATGGACGGGAAACCACAGCAAAAGTATAAATAGCGTGAAAAAGTTTTTTTTTTTTAAAAAAGAAGCCATTCCTTTTTAGAAGAATTGCTACCTGAAGCTACATCAATTTAATTACGAATTTTATAGTGTTTTCAGCATGATGTGCGGCTAACTTCAGGAATCTGATTGCTGGAACCTGAAGTTTCCATAAAATCTTCAAATGTAGTTGCAAATTAAAACTTGTCCATACCAATCGTGAGCTGCCAAAATCTTAAAGAAACCAATCCAAAAATGTTATTTATATAAGTTAAAATGTGTGCCTATGTTATCATCTCAACCCAATCAAACTCTTTCATATATATATATATATATATATATATATATATATATGATAGAGTTTGATTATCTCCCTATCTATACAAATATATATATATATATATATATATATATATTTGAATGATTATTAATATCATTTATTTTTGATTATATGCCAATAATACTTCAACTTGATAATAATCTCTTTTGTTAAATTTACCTCACGAAAATAATATTGTATTAGTTTTTATAGTTTAATTATTGCCCATTAGAAATAATTTAATACAGTTCTATTAATTATTGAGTTAATCGATTTATTAAATGTTTGCTGTTTTTACTAATGGCTGATAATGACCTTTAGCTTATTTTATAATCTATGCTCCTGGCTATTTTATTGAGTTCACAAATTTACTTATTCACATTGATAATAATAAAGAGTTTTGTGAAAGGTTGATAAAAAGAATAAAATCAATATATTCTAATTTAAATTTTGTACTTTATATTAATATCGAGGAAAGGCAAGATATTTAGGGTATGATTTGTATAATTATATAATTGTGGTTAAACACTTTTATTCCAAGCAAGTTTGATTTTAATATGACATGATCAGGTCATTACATAGAGCATTTCTTGTATAATTTGGGTTTTATTAATTAAATGTGATGATCATTGAATCATCATTTTCCGAATGTTGCTATTGTGACTCACTTCCTGCTTTTAGACTTGTCACATTGGTGATCTTATTGTTATTTTAATTACATAGGAAAAAATCACTTCCTCCCTCGCTTGTTATTATATTTGGTATACCAAAGGTCCACAGCTATGTCCCAGACTGGCTGTTCCTGTGTAACATGGTTTCTTTATAGGGCAATAAAGACTTGTAGAACACAGGCCACTTTTCTACTTTTCTAATTATGGATAAGCCATTATAATTCATATTCGTTTTATATGCTCATAAGTCATTAGTACTGTTTACTTATCATTTCTGATAAAATCTCACCTTCGTTGCTCAGAAATCATAATGAATTGATTTTATTAAAGTCAAAAAACTTGATATTCATCTATAATTAAATAAGTTCTTTGTTAAATATTAAAGTTATGCCCTAAATACTCATGCTTTTTATGAATTGATCTATGATTGTGTGACAATAAACCTCACATCTTTCTTGTTTCTTAAAAATAGAATCACAATTCCTTACCAAATGAAATACCTTTATTTACCCTTCTTTACTTGTTGGAGCATAGACACATATATTTCTCCCACAATTGCATATTAATTATTGGCATATGAGTATCACTGCCATTACTTATTGTAAATTGTAACTTCCATTCCTAAAGACTAGAGATAATATATTATGCTAATCATAATCATTTGAAAATATTTATTATTACTAACTGTTTTATACAACATATTTGGTTTTGACTTTATTCATTATTTAATAACTATTTTAATATTAATGTTCGCTATCTGTATTGGTAAGCCAAACATAGATATATGAATTGATTTATAAATATCCATAGTTGTTTTATTGTTTGTTAGTAGAATCAGATCAGAGGTCTCAGATATAGTCATCCCTTGAGCTAATTTTTTGGCACATATTCATGTGCTATATACATATATTATCCATCAATTTGATCTGAGCTCATGAGTTGGATTCGAATTCAGTGTGGTCTTGGATTTAATTCTTTGGTTTAACTGGGCTTGGATCCGACTGTAGGTTAGGTTGTTGGTGTGTAACATGTGACTGGTACATTATAAATACATGCGATAAATATAATGTAATACTTTTCTGTTAAAAAAAGAAAAAAAATAGGTTAGTTAAATGTTAAATGATTTAAAAGTGGGAGAAAAGAAACTTGTAATGGAGGAGGCATAAGTTTCGCTGGTAGTAAGGAAACAACAGTCAACAATTTTTTTATCATTATATTTGTTTGTAATTACTAACCAAGTATTTAAAAGATTTTAACTTAGTCAATTTGTGAAATGTGATTACTAACTCAATGTGAAATATATTTCTTTTTTTTAAATGAAGTTTACTGATATGTAATGGGCTCACATGCTGTTACATTATTTTTTAAAAAGAAAACAAAGTATAAATGTTCACAAATTGGTTTTTGAAATAAAAGTCAAAATTAAAAATTGAAGACTAAAAGCTTGCAAGAACATATATTGAATTCTATCACTCTCAGCATTTATGTAAACAAAACTTGATAGTAGGCTATTGATAAAGCTCCATCTAATGATCATAAAATGCAAGCTATAGCAAGTTATGAAATGTATAACTTGTTTTGTTTATCATATATATATATATATATATATATATATATATATATATATATATATATATATTATATATATATTATATATATATATATACTGCACAGATGGAAAATTATTAAAAGAAAGTTTATTGTAAAAAAAGTATTTTAAGACAAATATCTAAGCAAAAACTTAAACATTTAAAGACAAAAATATATCTTTAAGAATGTACGATAATTATATTATTTTCTATTGTGTTAAAACTCAAGATGACAATGAATTTTGGTGTTAATTAATCTAAAGAAAATGAGCTTTTGGGGCAAATTTATAATTAAATGTCAGAAAGAGGTATAAAACAATTAAATAAGATTGCATTACTACTTGTGGAAGGTCATCTATCACATGGACCATAATAAAAACCACTGAAACAGGAAACCATGGTCATGAATCCAAAAGAGGAATAAAAAAAGAGAAAATTAAGAAGAGTTCCAGGTTGATTTGTGAGGAGGATAGGGAAAATAAGCAATTTTCACCCTCTTGCTGTTTTCAAATGAAGAGACTGTTCAAATATGAATGGCAATATTGCAGACCTTGAATCATATGGGTAACTGCAATAAAATAGTTCCAGGATTGAACCAGCTAAGGCTACCTCTGAATTGATAATTATGGCATGAACAGAAAGTATGAATAATAAAAGACTTTGCGGGAATTGGGACAAGCACTGGGAGCTCCTCTAGTGTAATGTATAAACTACAAATTATGACCTGTAATTATTATAAACTTTTACTAAATGAACTTTTAATTATTTCTTAAATAATTAAGGCCTAACCAAGTTTAAATCATCAACTCTTATGTGCTCAACATGGAAGGTTAAATCAGTTATTATTATTTATTTCTATTATCATCTCTTCTAGCAATATGTCCAGCCCAACACCACTTCAATATTTTATTTTTTTCACTGAGACCAGTTACACCTGTTTTTTCTCTTACCCATACATTGCGTTTCCGATCTCTTTTTGTTACTCCCAACATACATCTCTCCATACTTCTTTGAGTGGTCTGAAGTCTCTGTATTGCTCTTTTATTGAGTGTCTAAGTCTCAGATCCATAAGTAAGAACTGGTAAAACACATTTGTTAAAAACATTCCTTTTCAAACACAGGGTCATATTTCCTTTTAGTATCAAGTTATTTCTACTAAAAGCACTACAACCCAGTTTAATTCTAAGATTAATTTCCACCATTATGTTTCCATCTGTATTAATAATCTGATCAAGGTATTTGTAACTGTTAACTACTTCTAATTCATCATAATCAATCTTTATTTTCATATTTGAGCAAATACAACAATAACTATATTTTTTAATAATATCAATTATCAAATTAGCTTAACGAATGAACAACAATATATTTCTGTTTTATAAAATTAAATAAATGGATATCTAATAAAATCATGAGACTATAAAGTGAGTTTACAAGTGGCAGAATGAATTCATTAAGCTAATATCCCATAGGATATTACCTTAATGGCATAATAATACTATCCCTACTTCTATTATTGTAATACTACATTTATAGTACTCTTACATCTTTAATCAAAATGAATTAAGTACACACTCTTAAAAATAATCTGAATATTTTTATTAAAATAATTTAACTAATTATAATCTCAGGTTCTCTTAAATTACTTCTAAACTACTTATAACTTTTGTAATAAAGTATGATAAGGGATTTAATATCATTCCTAACTATAGCTAAATAATAATAATATTAAACTTTAATCTATAATTTACTCTTCTATATTTCTACTTAGAATGTTATTCCTGTATATCACATAATAATAATGTAATATAACCTACTCTGTTTCATATGGTATATTAAGTAAACATATATGATATGATATTATACTCTGAGAATATTTGGCAATCATTACTAATATAATTCAAAGTAAATCTTCAATGATTATTCCATGACCATCATAATAATGCAATAAATGAAACTTCTTAAATAAAACTTATCAATAAAACATTATAAATCTTAAATAAAATCTTTATTTATGATGTGCAAATATGTCTTAATTGTAATTATCTCTGATTATGTAGTTGTGATGTGAAGAAATTGAGTCAACACCAAGACTTATAAAACAAATTTAACAATTTTATTAACAAACTTAACAAAAAAAAATATGTACATTATTTGCAATCTGAAAGAACTCTATTTATTCACATTTAAGAACTTTTCTAATACAAATTAAATGACTTAAAACATAGGATACAGAACATTTATCTTAAAATATTTCTTATTTTCAAAATATTATTATATATTTTTTGTTACAGTTATTAAATTTTATTAATTCAATATGTTTTAAAAAATATAAGGTAATAATTATAATATGAACTTATTCTTGTTATTTAGTTTTTAAAAAAAAAAAATAATAATTTGTTATTCTGTAAAGTCATTCTTCAATAAATAATAATGTGAACGACCTTGATTAATAGCATACCATCAAACTAAGCTGCTTATAAATTATTACTTTAAACTTCAGATATATGTATTAATATGTTGTCATAAAATTACTTTTATAAAACTTATGACTACTTACATTCATTAAACTCGATTCAGTCTATTACTTTTACTTGTAAATAAAAATATGCATTATAAATATGTCTATGATAATTGTTAATAATTAAATAATATCGTTATAAATTCCCTTCTAATTATCAATTATTTATTTTATAAAAAAAAAAAATATCATTTTTAAATATGAGAAGTTGTATGATTCTTTCACTGATGAAATTATGTTCTAAAATTTTTTTACACTTATTTTTACTCTAAACAACATAACTTATCTTATACACTTTAAGAACAATTCTGTATTTCCAAACTTGTTTATTATTTCTGATTTTAAACTACCATCCTTTACGATGTAATCCAAGAAAATTTTAATAATAAATAAACAAGTGGGTATAATGTATAAACTATAACTTCAAATTAATAACATTTTTATCAACTAATCATCATGGTCACAATGTACCTGAAATGAGGTATGACTATATATATATATATATATATATATATATATATATATATATATATATATATATATATATATATATATATATATATATATATAAATTATTAATCAATGTCTGTATTCCAATTATAATAATATATATATAACTATTCAAAACAATACAATAATTAATACAGTAACAATATTTTAAACAAATATATACCAATTTAATAGAAGTACTTTCAACTATCTATGTAGTCGTTGTCAACTAGACTCAAATTGTATTAGAAAAAACCGTTACAAATGTAAACAAAAGCAATACGTCATACATCAATTTTCCCACAATTCATTAATTTTTATATTGGCTGTCTGTCTATTTATCAACTGTTGCTTTTCACTTTTTATTAACATAGCCTCTTTAATTTTGCGTTTATTATTATTTCTTTCAATACACAGAATTTTAATTTTATTAAAATCAAAATCAAAACCATAATTACATGTTACATTATGATCAAAAAATACTGATGGTGATACATCATCATTTCTAACATTCTCTTGTCTTGATTTTTGCGCTCTTCCGATCTTATAATAACAAATGCTCCCTTGATCTTTTCTCTAATGTACATCGAGATTCCCCAATATAAGCCTTTCCACAAAAACATAGCCATTTATATATTGCACAACTTTGATTTAAAATACCACACCTATTTTTTGAATTATTTATTAATCTATTTAAATTAGGAGTAGTATAAAATGCAACTCGACATATATTTTTATATATCTGTTTTATAAATTTAACCTGTTCATTACAAATAAATGGTATTGATATCCAAGTATATTTTATTTTATCAATATCTATAGCATCTAAAATATTTCTATTATTATTAAACTTAGTAACAATATTATAAATTAATTTATGATCATATCCAACATTTAACAAATCCATAATAAATACATTTATGTTACTTATTTTATCAGAACTATATTTACATAATTTATTATTCTAAATAAAAATGATTTTAAACTGGATAATTTATGTGTAATTGGCACATTTGAATACCAAGGAATATATCCTCTTTTTCAATATCTTTTATTACCATACAATAATCTAATTTATTTTTTATTACGTGTAATTTTAATATCTAAATACTGAATTGACTTTTTTCTTCAAAAGATTTACTCCATTTTAAACCTTCTAAACTATTTAATTCATTGAATAATGCATTTATAATATCTAAACTTCCACAAACGAAAACATCATCGACATACCTGTAATAAATTTTAATACCTTGGCAATATATATTAGTATTAAGAATTATATCTTCATATCTTGATACTACAAAACTACATATTTGTGAAACTACAGGAAGTCCCATAGGCCATCCATAATCTATTTTATAATAATTTTCATTAAATATAGCATATATATTTTTATCAATAAAATATAATACATCATTTACAAATTTTACTTTTTTAACATCAACTTTTTTTAACCTTAAAGCATCTAATATAATTTTTATAGATTTTAATATATCTATTGAACCGTACATCTCACATATATCAAATGTACAAATACTATCATTATTATTAATATTAATATTTTGAATTTTTTTTACAAAATCAAACGATGAATTAATAGTATATTTTCCAAATCCAAGAACATCTTTTAATAATGTTTCTATAAATCTACAGGTTTCATAGTAAAATGATCCGCCAAAGTCAATCATTAATCTTAAAGATTTATCTTGTTTATGTAGTTTAATATCGTCTTTATCCATCTGCTGCAATTTGTCCTAGAATTTTTTCGAATATTAAACTACATAAACAAGATAAATCTTTAAGATTAATGATTGACTTTGGCGGATCATTTTACTATGAAACCTGTAGATTTATAGAAACATTATTAAAAGATGTTCTTGGATTTGGAAAATATACTATTAATTCATCGTTTGATTTTGTAAAAAAAATTCAAAATATTAATATTAATAATAATGATAGTATTTGTACATTTGATATATGTGAGATGTACGGTTCAATAGATAGATTAAAATCTATAAAAATTATATTAGATGCTTTAAGGTTAAAAAAAGTTGATGTTAAAAAAGTAAAATTTGTAAATGATGTATTATATTTTATTGATAAAAATATATATGCTATATTTAATGAAAATTATTATAAAATAGATTATGGATGGCCTATGGGACTTCCTGTAGTTTCACAAATATGTAGTTTTGTGGTATCAAGATATGAAGATATAATTCTTAATACTAATATATATTGCCAAGGTATTAAAATTTATTACAGGTATGTCGATGATGTTTTCGTTTGTGGAAGTTTAGATATTATAAATGCATTATTCAATGAATTAAATAGTTTAGAAGGTTTAAAATGGAGTAAATCTTTTGAAGAAAAAAGTCAATTCAGTATTTAGATATTAAAATTACACGTAATAAAAATAAATTAGATTATTGTATGGTAATAAAAGATATTGAAAAAAGAGGATATATTCCTTGGTATTCAAATGTGCCAATTGCACATAAATTATCCAGTTTAAAATCATTTTTATTTAGGAATAATAAATTATGTAAATATAGTTCTGATAAAATAAGTAACATAAATGTATTTATTATGGATTTGTTAAATGTTGGATATGATCATAAATTAATTTATAATATTGTTACTAAGTTTAATAATAATAGAAATATTTTAGATGCTATAGATATTGATAAAATAAAATATACTTGGATATCAATACCATTTATTTGTAATGAACAGGTTAAATTTATAAAACAGATATATAAAAATATATGTCGAGTTGCATTTTATACTACTCCTAATTTAAATAGATTAATAAATAATTCAAAAAATAGGTGTGGTATTTTAAATCAAAGTTGTGCAATATATAAATGGCTATGTTTTTGTGGAAAGGCTTATATTGGGGAATCTCGATGTACATTAGAGAAAAGATCAAGGGAGCATTTGTTATTATATAAACGAGTGCAAAAATCAAGACAAGAGAATGTTAGAAATGATGATGTATCACCATCAGTATTTTTTGATCATAATGTAACATGTAATTATGGTTTTGATTTTGATTTTAATAAAATTAAAATTCTGTGTATTGAAAGAAATAATAATAAACGCAAAATTAAAGAGGCTATGTTAATAAAAAGTGAAAAGCAACAGTTGATAAATAGACAGACAGCCAATATAAAAATTAATGAATTGTGGGAAAATTGATGTATGACGTATTGCTTTTGTTTACATTTGTAACGGTTTTTTCTAATACAATTTGAGTCTAGTTGACAACGACTACATAGATAGTTGAAAGTACTTCTATTAAATTGGTATATATTTGTTTAAAATATTGTTACTGTATTAATTATTGTATTGTTTTGAATAGTTATATATATATATATATATATATATATATATATATTATAAAACAATACATATAATTATATATATATATATTTATTTTTTTATATATATATATATATATATTTATATAAATGGATATATATATATATATATCCACAGATGGCGTCCTACCAAAAACACCTATCAAGCGTATATTTCGTTTACATAAACGTCAGAGTAGTTGGTATTCACTATCTCTAA
The DNA here is from genome assembly GCA_028023455.1 of Epiperipatus broadwayi. NCBI lineage: Eukaryota > Metazoa > Onychophora > Udeonychophora > Euonychophora > Peripatidae > Epiperipatus > Epiperipatus broadwayi. The sequence goes on from JAQFVV010001240.1 coordinate 52,956, forward strand.
CTATAATTCCACTTTCAGATCATGATTTCAAGCTATTTGCTATCGTCAGTGAAAGACAGGAATAAAGAAACTAGATCTAAATACAAACTCTGAGCGTTTATGAAACAATTTCTATTCAGCTTGCAAGCGTGAATTTTTAGACACGTAATGTCTTCAAACTCAGCATAGCAAACCAGATAGCTATATGGGTCTGATCTCAGTTCAGCATCACCACATAGTAGAAGTCTGCAATCTATATCATTGCAAGAAAGACCTCAAAGGTACATTTATGATAAACAAAAATGCAAGTTAAAAAACTTGCTAACGCTTGTATTTATGTCCACAGATGGCGTCCTACCAAAAACACCTATCAAGCGTATATTTCGTTTACATAAACGTCAGAGTAGTTAGTATTCACTATCTCTAACTATAATTACACTTTCAGATCATGATTTCAAGCTATTTGCTATCATCAGTGAAAGACAGGAATAAAGAAACTAGATCTAAATACAAACTCTGAGCGTTTATGAAACAATTTCTATTCAGCTTGCAAGTGTGAATTTTTAGACACGTAATGTCTTCAAACTCAGCATAGCAAACCAGATAGCTATATGGGTCTGATCTCAGTTCAGCATCACCACATAGTAGAAGCCTCTGCAATCTATATCATTGCAAGAAAGACCTCAAAGGTACATTTATGATAAACAAAAATACAAGCGTTAGCAAGTTTTTTAACTTGCATTTTTGTTTATCATAAATGTACCTTTGAGGTCTTTCTTGCAATGATATAGATTGCAGAGGCTTCTACTATGTGGTGATGCTGAACTGAGATCAGACCCATATAGCTATCTGGTTTGCTATGCTGAGTTTGAAGACATTACGTGTCTAAAAATTCATGCTTGCAAGCTGAATAGAAATTGTTTCATAAACGCTCAGAGTTTGTATTTAGATCTAGTTTCTTTATTCCTGTCTTTCACTGACGATAGCAAATAGCTTGAAATCATGATCTGAAAGTGGAATTATAGTTAGAGATAGTGAATACTGACTACTCTGACGTTTATGTAAACGAAATATACGCTTGATAGGTGTTTTTGGTAGGACGCCATCTGTGGACATAAATACAAGCGTTAGCAAGTTTTTTAACTTGCATTTTTGTTTATCATATATATATATATATATATATATATATATATATATATATATTGTAACGGACCGTAAAACCTTTTAGGATAGTACACCCAGAGCCTTCTCTACTTATAGGTCCTATTACTACTCGGAGTTCTAACTCAGTGTATATATTAGCCTTTAACTCTGCTCAAGGATGGAATTAAATAGGATGGCAATAATGTGACCTCTATATAGATCCTTAATGGCTATTGCTAATAATAAATTAAAATCTGTATGCAGGTATAATAGCTATACTGGTGAGTGAAGTATGAATGATGCTTGACAATCTAGAGACCAGAGAAACAAAGGTTTTAACTTCAAACAATAAATATTTATTAACAGATCATGCTTATAGTTATAATATTTATAAATCAACCGAATATATACATGATTATTATAAAACATTAATTTATCCTTTCAACAATATGACTAGCTGTAATTCAAATATTAAAATATGGGCTGAAATAAGAATTATAAAATTTAGTGCATAATTTACAATAACGTATTAATTATTTTGAATATAAAATTATATTATTAATGTATGATTATCATTCTGTTTACGTCCTTTAAATATACCTCAAAGTTATGTCCACGAATTGCTAATTTGTGTTTTGTATAGTTAAGATATTATATATATTTAATTATTAATTAATTTGATTTTATCGTATTAATTATTTAATAAATGTAAATATTTAAAATCTTACCTTTTTGTTTCAGTCATTGTCCAGTTTTAAACCTTCCATTATGATAATATTTTTTTTACAAAACATTTATAATATATTGATGTATAGTTTGAGTTGTGCATCTCTCTCACCCTATAAAAATCTAAACAAATGGGTTCTTTTGTTTGTTTGTTTTTTAAAAAAAAATGTTTGCTACACTTGGATAAAAGAGTGAGAAAAATTCACAACCCAACTCTCAGTATACATTAAAAAAAAAAAAAAAAATTGAAACATAAAATATAATGAAATTTTGGAATTCCTTAAAACAATAGCACATTAAATTTTTAAGAGCAGCTTCGGGATTCTTAGCAGATAATGTCTTTCTTTCCTTCATGTATATTAAATCATGTTGACGTTTTAAGCATTACAATTCCCATGACGAAATTGAATTCCTCGGCGTTTGATTTAAAACCATGCATTTCCATTCATACCAAGATTTTTCCACGTTGATTTAAACAATATATATATATATATATACATATATATATATATATACGATCCTCCATCACACGTCAACGACACCAAGAGGATAGAAAAATCCCCTGACACTCAATTAGCAAAAGTGCAATTTTAGATTTTATTTACACAATATAAATTATTAAATATGAATCCTTTTTTTAAAGCTTACGTTATATAATAAGACGAACGCTATCTCTATGCAGTTTTATTTATATATGTATGAAACATATGATGAAGATTTTATTTTTAAAGTAATGTTAATAAAGTTCTATTTCATCATTAGTTGATTTTATTTTATCCCATAAACATTTGATTGCAATTATATTTTTTTAACAATGTTAAATAACTATGATGCTCTTAGCATTTATTTGAACGAATGAAAGTTCATCGATTAAATAGTTTTTTTTTCTTTTTAAAACATTTTACAATTATCAATAATAAAATTCCAAATATTAAATAGTTTAATATTAATAAATAATGGAAATCCTAATAACTAATATATTAATTAAAATATTCTTTACAACTTTACTTTCGTGCATTTCAGTTGAACAAGCAAAACCAACAACAACTTAAAACAAAAAAAAAATCTGTTGCTTAGATATTTTTTTTCACGTTCCCAAAATCAACAAAGGTTTACTCTTTTTTTCCTCTTTTAAACAAAAGAAACGTGGTTACTAGAATTTAATGTTAAATATTCTTTTTTTTATTTTGTCACGTCATGATTTAAAATCTACATTCATGTATATATATGTGTATATGTATATATTTTATTTTACATTTAATAAAAAAAAATGTGTTCATTCCTTCATGAATGTATGGTTATGTTTGTGATATATATATATATGTGTATATGTCTCCAAATTGTTACTTTTTTTTTAATAAGGATTGGACATCACCTTACATTTCCCCTATCCTTAGAAGGTTAAAATTTAGACCATTGTCAAAATTTTAGCACCTAAACAAAGGTTTGGATGATAATTGTGTTGGATAATTTTATTCTTTTTAAATAGGGAGAGTTCTAATGCTGTAGTACTTATTTTCATTTACCCATCAATATACATTTGTTTTTGTTTTTTTTTATATTACTCATTTTTGGTTAGACTCCTATCCTTATCTCTTTCATCTTAACATTGAATTACTGTCATCATTAACATTGTTTCTATTATCCTTTCTAGAATTGCTAACTATATGACGGTTGAATAGTCTGAATTTGACTGGTTAAGTGTCTCTGTTCCAGAAGGCACATATTTGAGTTTGTCAGCCTATATCCTGCTCCCTAGGAGTCTTATTGGATTTTTATAAGGTCTGAACAAAATATGGGATTCCCACATTCTATGGGTCAATTCCAATATCTCAGCCAATTCTAAGATACCTCAATAAATTGTTTCAACATTAATTTGAATGCATCCTCATCACATCTACCTACTCTAGCTATTTACTTACGAACAATGATGTCTTTCTCATTACAATACACTTGCATATACCCATTTACATTTTTTTTTATAAACTTCACTTTCATCTACTTTAATCATGGTCATCTGTTTACAAATAACTAAGCTTCTGTACATGGCAATTCTTGACAACCACTGTATGGCTTTAATATCCGAGCATTATAAGTTCCTTTTATCTCTCCATCAATATTTAACCAAAATACATTTGGGCCAGCTTGTTTCACAATAGCATATGGTCCAGCATATTGTTGACAAAATTTATGATAAACATTATCCATTGGTTTACTTGGGCTATGTGTTTTCACAAAAACCTTGTCTCCAATCTTAAAGTGATGTCTGCTTTTCTTTCCCTTTTTATTTCTAAAATTGGATTTATTAATTAACTGTTGTCGAGCCATTTGAATTTTAGTTTCTATGTCATAGTGATGACATTCAATTGGAGGTTTGTATTTCACAAATAATGAAGGAATAGGTTGGTTAAAATGTAGTTGGATGGGTGCAAATGAATCTACTGGATTTGCACCCTAATTTATGTAATTCACTACCCGTTCTGTCTGCTTCACCCACCCCCTATTATTTTTATAAGATTTAATAGTCAAAAGTAAACTTAACATTTTTTTTTATATACACATATATTCACTTAACATTATTTACAGGGTTCAATCATTAAGAAAGTCCATTTTTTATGTTCCAGGGTTGCAATCATAAAGTCTGTCCCTTAATTTGTGCCTTTCTATTTTAAGAACTTTCAATAAATGTGAAGGGACCTTCATAAGTGTTGCAAAGCTTATGGAATCTGGGACCTTTCTGTTTCTTTGTAGGGAGTATAGTTGACTCCAGTAACATCTGGCAACTGTCTATAACTTGGTCATCTTCCTGATTATGAAGAGACTTGTTGTGCCATAATACACATTCAAAATGAACAAGTGTATCGACTTCATTTGTCCTTTCAAAGTTGGCTTCAATAATGGGACAATTTTCTTTTGTGAAAAGCCTTTGAGCATATAATAGCCTTTCTTGGATTTTGCTACTATGTTCATGGAGCTTGTATTTAGAAGAAACTTTATGTTCTGAACATTGGATGCTCACATTAACTTGTTCTGCTTGATCATCTAACATATTCATTCTCATACTCTTCTTGGGAAGGATTGAATCAGCATCTTTCAAAAATGTTTTTGGGATTGCTCCTTCCAACTTAAAATTGGTGGAATGATTTTCTATTATGTCTTCAAGTACTTGCTGAGTCCATGTAGCAGGACATTCATGTACAAGAGAAGTTTCCATAGTAACAGAATATTTAGTACTTCGATTGGATTCAAAAAATGTTTTTTTTTACATCATTAATATCACAGCTCATACCATCTATTCTATTATTAATATCATAAGTTTTAGATTCTATCCCATCTATATTTTCTTTTATACACATTATCTTTGCTTCCAAATTACTATTTATTTGGATCTCCAAATCATCAATATCAGTTTTAGTTACCATATTAAACTTTATATCCTCTATCTTAGTAGATTCCTGGGCTTGGTGAACTTCCTTAACTTTATTCTCAATTTGAATGGTAATACTTTCCTTAAATTCAGTATACTGCTCTTGACACTGCAAGTTCACTTCATCTATATTTATACTCATCTCTTCTACATTTCGTGTTAATTCCGTACTACTGTTATGCACTTCATTCATCTCTGAAGATAATTGCTCCATGGCTGTAGAAACTATCATTTCAATGCCACTAATTCTTTTCTTAACCTCCTCATCCAATTTGTCAATATCAGCCTTAGTTACCATGTTGCTTATTTCAGCCTTGATTGTATCCATCCGACCATTCATGTCATCCATCCGATCATTCATCTGACCACTCATGCTATCCATCCGACCATTCATGTCAGCCTTGACTATATCTATCTGACCACTTATGCTATCCATCCGACCATTCATGTCATCCATCCGATCATTCATCTGACCACTCATGCTATCCATCCGACCACTCATGCTATCCATCCGACCACTCATGCTATCCATCCGATCCAATAATGTTTCGAGCATCTGCATCATGGCTCCACTATTTTCTGTAACCTGGGTTAGTCCAATTCCAGGTGATTGAGCAGACTGTTCATTAGAGTCTCCTTGAATTTGAGATATCATTTGTTTTTCCTCTTGCATTGAGAAAGAATGCTCAGCTCCAACCATTGATTCCCCGGACATATTCACGTCTACTGATCCTACTTGTTTCTTATTAGGATCATGCTCAGCTTCATTGCCACTAACATCCTGTGGCTTTACATATAATTCCTTACTCATACTTGACAAATATCTCCCACTTCTGAGAAACATACAAAATAAACTAACACTTTTCCTTAAAATATCTACTCTATGGAAAAAGTATTTCTTTTTATATAATATTCTATAATATGTCATTGGATCTTCTACCAACTTGTGTCATCACACGTGATTTTGGTTAACTTAAGTATTTACATATCATTGGTATTAATGCTGGCTTTATATATTTTTCCCTTATCTGCTTCACTTGCCTACTCTTATTAGATTCTTGATCATCTATTTAGCTTTGGTCTCTATTTATCAATTCATACCTTCACTCAGAGTTATTTGAACTTATTGTTTATTGACTAAATTAACTATCCCACTAAGTTGCCACACCATTTAATCCATAGGGTTATGTAATTTATAGTTTATTAACTGACTAACTAAAATATGATAAATAAGGTTATACTGAAATTATGGACAATTTCTCATAAATTCAATTTATGTCACACAAAAATATACAATAACATGTGATAGACCCAACTCTTTAAAGCTCAACACATTGTATATCACAATATAATAGACAAAACTTTTCACATGCAGTGAATCTAAGTATTCAAGCTTACCACATTGCATGCCAAAATGTAACAGACTATCAACTAGAATGAATTTAATAATTGGCTATCATGAATGCAACATGATAATCAACTTTCATTAAGTCTATATATATCAGTGTACAGGCTTCACTGTTGATGGTGTCAAAAATGTAACAGTATGTAGTTTGTATCTGTGGTGAACTTACATTTTCAGGCCCAAAACGTTGGGCGCCAAAAATATGTAACGGACCGTAAATCCTTATAGGATAGTACACCCAGAGCCTTCTCTACTTATAGGTCCTATTACTACTCGGACTTCTAACTCAGTGTATATATTAGCCTTTAACTCTGCTCAAGGATGGAATTAAATAGGATGGCAATAATGTGACCTCTATATAGATCCTTAATGGCTATTGCTAATAATAAATTAAAATCTGTATGCATGTATAATAGCTATACTGGTGAGTGAAGTATGAATGATGCTTGACAATCTAGAGACCAGAGAAACAAAGGTTTTAACTTCAAACAATAAATATTTATTAACAGATCATGCTTATAGTTATAATATTTATAAATCAACCGAATATATACATGATTATTATAAAACATTAATTTATCCTTTCAACAATATGACTAGCTGTAATTCAAATATTAAAATATGGGCTGAAATAAGAATTATAAAATTTAGTGCATAATTTACAATAACGTATTAATTATTTTGAATATAAAATTATATTATTAATGTATGATTATCATTCTGTTTACGTCCTTTAAATATACCTCAAAGTTATGTCCATGAATTGCTAATTTGTGTTTTGTATAGTTAAGAAAATATTATATATATTTAATTATTAATTAGTTTGATTTTATCGTATTAATTATTTAATAAATGTAAATATTTAAAATCTTACCTTTTGTTTCAGTCATTGTCCAGTTTTAAACCTTCCATTATGATAATATTTTATTTACAAAACATTTATAATATATTGATGTATAGTTTGAGTTGTGCATCTCTCTCACCCTATAAAAATCTAAACAAATGGGTTCTTTTGTTTTTTTTTTTTTTAAAAAAAAAATGTTTGCTACACTTGGATAAAAGAGTGAGAAAAATTCACAACCCAACTCTCAGTATACATTAAAAAAAAAAAAAAAATTGAAACATAAAATATAATGAAATTTTGGAATTCCTTAAAACAATAGCACATTAAATTTTTAAGAGCAGCTTCGGGATTCTTAGCAGATAATGTCTTTCTTTCCTTCATGTATATTAAATCATGTTGACGTTTTAAGCATTACAATTCCCATGATGAAATTGAATTCCTCGGTGTTTGATTTAAAACCATGCATTTCCATTCATACCAAGATTTTTCCACGTTGATTTAAACAATATATATATATATATATATATACGATCCTCCATCACACGTCAACGACACCAAGAGGATAGAAAAATCCCCTGACACTCAATTAGCAAAAGTGCATTTTTAGATTTTATTTACACAATATAAATTACTAAATATGAATCCTTTTTTTAAAGCTTACGTTATATAATAAGACGAACGCTATCTCTATGCAGTTTTATTTATATATGTATGAAACGTATGATAAAGATTTTACTTTTAAAGTAATGTTAATAAAGTTCTATTTCATCATTAGTTGATTTTATTTTATCCGAGAAACATTTGATTGCAATTATATTTTTTTAACAATGTTAAATAACTATGATGCTCTTAGCATTTATTTGAACGAATGAAAGTTCATCGATTAAATAGTTTTTTTTTTCTTTTTAAAACATTTTACAATTTATCAATAATAAAATTCCAAATATTAAATAGTTTAATATTAATAAAGAATGGAAATCCTAATAACTAATATATTAATTAAAATATTCTTTACAACTTTACTTTCGTGCATTTCAGTTGAACAAGCAAAACCAACAACAACTTAAAACAAAAAAAAAAATCTGTTGCTTAGATATTTTTTTTCACGTTCCCAAAATCAACAAAGGTTTACTCTTTTTTTCCTCTTTTAAACAAAAGAAACGTGGTTACTAGAATTTAATGTTAAATATTCTTTTTTTTTATTTTGTCACGTCATGATTTAAAATCTACATTCATGTATATATATGTGTATATGTATATATTTTATTTTACATTTAATAAAAAAAAATGTGTTCATTCCTTCATGAATGTATGGTTATGTTTGTGGTATATATATGTGTATATGTCTCCAAATTGTTATTTTTTTTTTAATAAGGATTGGACATCACCTTACAATATATATATATATATATATATATATATATATATATATATATATATATATATATATATATATATATATATATATATATATATATATATATATATATATATATATATATATATATATATATATATATATATATATATATATATATATATATATATATATATATATATATATATATATATATAAGCTATAGGGCTTTGTTATCTATACTTGCATAATCATCAATATAATATACTCTTATTCCCATATAAATAAATCCTACATATAATATTATCCTGGTCTCATGTAATATAATACTAAGGTAATATAATTAATGATCTATCACCTTACATCGCTAAATTCATTCCCAACCTTCTATAAAATTCAAATAAATTCATTTTTAAAATAATAGTCTAACTAACTAATAAGACAAGATTATTTCATTATTTGGAAGTTCTCGAACTTAAGTATAAACAATCAGCATCAATGGCATATTTTTAATACTTTAAACTACTCCAATAAAACATCAAGTTCAGTTATAATAGAATCATATACTTATATTTCCCTTATGTTTAAATATCTTTACGATATCAATAAAATTCTGCATATTCTTAAAATAACTAAACAAACGATAAACTATGTGTAGATATTGTGTGTTATATATGCATCCATACATCCACACATAATAATAAAATACATTACAAAATCATTAATATTTTACATTATTACCATAAGTAATTTCTGTTGGCAATTACTTAGTCGATGTCTTCTGGATCACAAACTAAATAAAACATTTTAATTATCATTTATTCCACATTATCACACTTTAAAATATATTAAGTTTTTTTTTTTAAATTATTAAAGTTTTTTTTTCTTTGCAATAAATTTTTAATTACTAGGTTAGTAAATAATTTAATGTTCTATGTTCATAAGCTATCTCTATACTGTGAATAAACATTACTATAAATTTTTTAGTAAAACAATAATTTAAAATTATATTTACAACAGCTCCAATAAAATTTCTTGTGATGAAGTATTCTTTTTCTCAATAATAAGTCCATTACAGGAAGTGTGTTTTTCTCCTGGTAAAAACATTAGCAATCACACTTTTGATGCCAATAATTATGCATGCTCCAATTCTCCACATTGCAACATAAAATCCAAAATGACTGTTCAAGTTAAATACGGTAAGTTTAATTTTATTCCATAATATTCAAACTGATATAATTATTATTTTTATCTCCAAAATTTTAAAATATTCAGGCATTCATTGGTATGTCTATATCTAATTTAAATACTTTTGATATTCTTCGTTAAGACAATTTTCAAATTCTTGTAACTTTTCCACATTTAATGAGGTTCAGTGTCCTCTGATGCAAATAATAAACTTCCCCAGCATTTGCCAGTAACTTAAATTATTTCCACAAATAAATTTTATAAAACATTTTGTATGTCCAGCATACACTAATTATTACTTTTGAATATCTTTAAATATGACATAAATCATATTTGCAAATGATCTTAATTTTTATCTTTTTTTTAAAAAAAATTCCAATTTTAAATTATGTTCAATATTTCTTCAGAAAGAAATATCTTAGTGTTCCAAAATAATTGCTTGGTCAAATTTAAAGATTTTTTTTCTTTTTTAAAGCATTTTTCCATCATATTTTAAATAAGTTTTATTAATAACAATATTTTATATCATTTTACTTTCAATTTTTTCTGAAATTCTTTATATTTTCTCTGTGAAGTTATTTCTATGAAATTCAGTCGTATTTTAATATGACTTATCAACACAGGCAAAATCATAGGCTTAAGACAACAATAATACTTGAATATTTCCATCGATCCTTTTTCATTTAGTGACAACTTATCCATATTTAAGTTAATGATAAATTGGATAAAGTAGATTGGCAAGTAAGGAACTACTCATTTTTTAGCCTCACATTTCTATACCATGTCTTTATAATAATAGATTACTGTACTTTTATAAAATTAAAGTTAACCTTTTAACCGCTAATTTTATCATTGGTTGTATCAGATAAAAATCAAATCTTTTAATTGGCCAACTCACAAACTGAAGACAAAGCCTATTGTTAAAACATATTCGCCTATAATATTAAATTCAACTCAGATACGTTTATAAAAAGTATATAATTAATTTTTCAGGTTGTGAAGACAACGAAAGTTCTTTCAAAAATAAATTGCTATTTATTTATTCTAAGATATTCAATATCGGCAACATAAAAGTTATAATGTAAACAAAAAGATCGACTTTTACATTATAGAAAAGTAAATATTTCTTTTTACTACATCTTCAATATATTTACTTAAATCTTCAATATTTTTCGAAAATAATTTTGTTTTTTTATTATTCTCTCTGAAAATAATTTTAATTTCTCAAAATATTCTTTTATAATAATTAAATCATATTCAAAATGAAAATCTCAGCGTTTTTCTTTATTTTCTTTGATCAGGCAGTTTCTTTGTTCTTTCCAGCCAATCAGAATGTCTTTTTCGGCTGAGAGCATGCTAAGAACCAATCACAAATAATGTTCCTTCTTTGTTTAGGTTTAAATGCGTTTTTTTTTTCTATTTTTTACTTCTAAAATAAATCGGAAGATGTCACCATCGTACAGAACTTTTAAAAACGAATTCAATACGTATTTAACGAATATTTTCGTATAAAAACTGGCTGAGTTAGAGTGATTTCAGATGTCGACGAGGAGCCTCGTAAAAAACAGTCTTTTGGTTAAATAAAATTGACTACTATGCTGTTAATTAATTTACTGAATTTGTAGAAATACTATCAATGGTATAACAGTATATAATACAATAGTACAACAAATACTAGTTAATAGATAATATTAATTGATAATAGTGACCTGGAATTTCCTGCACAGTTCTTTTATATTCAAGCCTACTCCCCCCTTAATTGGTCCATTAAACAGTCCTTATTTCCAAGGACCCTGGACAAAGAATGACAGATTGAAGTTAAAACTAATAATAATTTATTAAATGTTTATTTTTATTATATTATTCAATTCTTAATTAAGTTTCATATTTTATTTACGTTTAATAAATACTTTAAAATAACTTTTAAGAATCACCCTAGAGTATTTATTACTATTACTAGCCTTATTTTAAATATAACATATTTATGTTAACACAAAACACAAATCTAATTTTACTTATTATATTCACTTTAAAAACCTAATCTAATATTTATAACAGATTATATTATTTTATTCTCAAACTTAGGTGTGAATATTACTCCCACATGATTTACAAAACTAAATGAGACACTATTAATTTAAATGAAACTAAAATAAGTAATTTAATTTATAAAATATTACATAAAACAATATTATATTAAATTTTAAACTAATTATTTTAATATTATAAGACCAAAAATACACTTTTCTCCCTACATTATTATTTTTAATTAAAGGATTTTAAAATATATCTTTTAAATACAATTATTAGTATTAAATAATCTATTTGTTTAACTTTAAAGCACTACTTTTTTAAATTAACCTTAATAATTTATTTATAAGACTTTTTAAATCAGTATTTCTTATGGCCAGTTCTCTCAAACATACAATCTTATAATGATTTTTAGTTAACTGTTTTCTTCAAAATACCAACATAATATTATACATCAATTATTTTACTTACCCTAACTAAATTATTCAAAGATCATTAACACATAACATAAATCATCTTTTGCTTAACTTTAAAATTTAAAATTTTCCAGTAAATTGATAAAAATAATTCATTCTGACCTAAACAAAAGGATACTATATATATATATATATATATATATATATATATATATATATATATATATATATATATATATATATATATATATATATATATATATATATATATATATATATATATATATATATATATATATATATATATATATATATATATATAAATTGTTATAGAAGTTTAATAGCTAATTTCTATATTATAAAATTATATACATGGTTACCTTAACTAAAGCAAAACTGGCAGCTTTGGAAAGTAAAGCTTATACTCAAGATAGTAAGTTTAAAATCATGGATATATGTATATTAACAGAAATGAAAAAAAAAAAAAACAAGTTGAAAAATAAAATACAGACGCTAAAGACAACACTGAAATTATGTTTTAATGAATGGAAGAACAAAACATAGAACTGAATAAAAAGTTCAAAAAATAAAGAGATCTGTAAACACAAAATAAGGAATTTAAAGGTAATATAAAAAGCATGTTTAAACAATATAAATAAAATCAATACATGTTTAACTTGTTCTCATTTCAGTACCATATTGTTTTTTTTTTAAAAAAAACTGATCTGAGACACAATTTTCACAATAACTTCAGTTTTAATTATGTTAGTGCAAAAAGTGTACATTAGTAGAAACTAGAAAAACTAAGGAAATCAATAAGTCTAAGAAAAGTAGTGATAACCATTTAAAAAATAAGAAAAAAAAAGAAATTTCAATGTCTGAAATAATTATTACTTTATTGTTTGTTCACAATTTCTAATCCATCATTAACTAACTTTCAATTACAACTTCAGTAATAATTTATTTTACACCATATATATTATGTCTTACCTGAAATAGCACATAGCTTCAGAATCTCCAAAAGTATTCATATAATAATTCTTTATTTTTTTTTTACTTGTACCCCATAAGTTACAAAAAGGTACATCCTAATAAAAGATACAAAACAAATAATTTCCAGAATATAAATGTGCATTTGTCATCATAGCAATATGGCTTCTTGTCTATCTAAAACTACAAATTGTAAACTACTGTCTGTATCACTGATAAAATGACTTTCATCTTTTCATTTCATATTTTTTGTACAAATCAGTGATGTTAATATTTTTATGCACAGCAGTGATGCTATCTTGTTATATTTATTATATCACATAGATATAATTTATTTACATTGAGTCCATTTATTAACTATAAACTTGAAAATAATGTGATCTAACATATATCAAAACTAGGGTGCCTCCACAGCATGAGTATCAAGGCATAAGCAAGAATCTGAATTTGATTGTTTGCCTGTATAGGCAATCTTTCTGTACAATTGGTTATTAGTTTTGTAAATCATATATAAACACAAACACACCATATAAACATAATAATATTTAATAAATTATTAAACCTTTTGAGAATCATTATTTTTATAAAATAAGTTTATTTTTATAAAATAAGTCGATTAGAATATACAAAATTATCATATATATATATATATATATATATATATATATATATATATTTTAATATATATATATATATATATATATATATATATATATATATATATATATATATATATATATATATATATATGAGATCATATGAGCATAAATAAATATAGAATTTATGTAGACATACACCGATACACTTTCAAATTAATAAAAATAAAGTATTTTTTTTCAAATAATTAAAAAAAATCAAAATATTCAAAAAATTAAATACATAAACAATTAAAATTCTATATTCAGGAGTCTGATATTCTGCTTATATTTAGACTCCATTGAAGGCCTTCTTTGTGAATCAGAGTACTTTTATTCTGATAAAAGCTATTTTTAGGCTGATGAGTATTTTCTGCTTTCATCGCTTAATGAAAATTAAAAATCTGATCAAAAAAATAATAATAAATGCATCAGTTACAAAAAAAAAATTAATAAGAAATCCAATTTTGATCAGTTTTTTTTTTAAAGACGGCCTTAGAAATCTATTTAAAAGATGAGTAAAATGCCCATATTTCTATTGACATCATGCTTATAGTTATTACCTCATTAAAAAAGAAAAACAACATTTTGACCAATAAAATAAGACACATGGGTCACCTGCTTATTAAAGAGATAATAGAAGTTATGAAAAAAAGAGAATTAAGAACTGAGAGAAAATGGAAAATAATAAACATTTACTGAAGCAAAAGATCATAAAGTTCAGTTGATAAATGAGATTAGAGAAAATAATGAAAATGTTGTAGTAGCTGAATGAGATAACGGTAGTTATAAATGCCCAACTGCATTAGGTAAAATGTCCAGTATATTGATGGTCTAAATAATTTTAGCACAGAATCTTAGGAAGGTAATATTTGCATATAGTCGACTGTGCATCTGAGTTCACATACAATAAAGGTAAGAGTGAAGAAATTTATGATTTGAAACATAAATTAAGTTTATGAAGTATTTAATAAATGGATAATCAAGAAAGTGATTTTAATAAAGTAAAGTATAAAAGTAATTTGTTTGGTATTGTATATAATAAAACTATTAGAAGAGAAACCAGAATAAAATTTACAGAAATAGAAAATAAGAATAAGATAAATTTAAGAAATAGCTGAGCACATTTCTATACAAATTAAAATGGGTATATATAAGAACACTAATATGTCATTTATTTATTTAATAACTACAATACTCACTCTTTTACCGGGGAACGTAACATTTTTAAAACTTTAATGCACTTTAATTTCAGTGCACTATTTTACCCATTTTTATATTACTAGTTTTACCAATCTATTTCCATCACTATCACGGTTTAAGACACTTATGACTGTATTGATTGATTTTTATTTATATTTATAACAAAATAAATTATTATATTTAAATGGCTGGGTTGCTTTTTATAGCAAGTAAATTTCAAATATTTTTTCAGCATTAGATAGTAATGAATATATCGTCAACATCAAAGTTAATTTAGAGGTTCCATATTTAGATACAATACTAAAAAGATCAGATAAAGCATTCGGAGAAGTCTACTCCATAAAATGAGGGACATTTTCTTAAATAATCTTTACTATAGGAAATCCTATTCAGTAACAAATAATGAAAAAGTGACAAACTCCCACCTTTTGGAAACGCACATGATTTTAGAAAACATTTGTTGGTTCCCATAGCAATGTTCTTTTTATTTGACATAAATATTCTGTGATTTAAAAAAAGATAATACTTTGTACTTTTAATAATGATTATTATAGTTTTTAAAACTTTTCAATTTTTTTTTTACCCTTTACTTTTAATATTTAATAATATATAATAATAAAGAAAAATAATCACATAAAAGCAATACTTGCAGACTCAGACATAAAAGTTTTACATATATATATATATATATATATATATATATATATATATATAATGCAGGTTCTAACAACAATGGAAACGGCTATATTTGTCGCAGGAGTACCAGACAAAAATCTCCACCATGCCAATGAAATTGCTAAAGTTTCTTTGTTGCTGCTGCAAAAGTTGCTTCGATTTAAAATTTCAATCACACACTACTCAGTGAATGTTCAAATGGGTATAAATTCTGGTGAGATATAAAGAGCGTGGTGAGTTATTATATATATATTTATACGTATGTGTATGAGCGCAGAGTGTCTTTTTGTTTGTTTTATATTTATGACATTTTGTGTGGTCTGTATTTTGCAACAAATTGATAATTCAAATAAAATGAAAAATCAATTTATTCTGATGAAATTTCTATCCTCTATAATGTATAGAATTTAAGAATGAGTATTCTAAATATTATCTCTATTCTGTCATCTTTATAAAACATAAACACTCAGAACTTGATCTATTTTCATGTGTTAATGTAGATGAAGAATGATCTTAGATAAAGTTCTTAATTAAATTTAATATAGATGAGATGGCAAAACTTTTAAAACTATGAGCTTATGTTCATTGTCAAATCTTTCAGTTAACTTTCAGTATATATTTTTAATAGAAGTAATCTTTCGAGATCTCTATGTTTTATATAAAGACTAAAGCGCTATAGTAAATTTATATATATATATAATTTTAAGTAAACAAATCTCACAATTTTTACCACTGTTCGCATTTTTTCAAATAAGTTCTTTCACCAACGCCAAATGTTGTTTTTTTTTTAAAAAAAATATATTTCAACTGTTAAAAATATATGTTATCTTTTTATTTTAGACAAAATAGTAAATTGTAAATAAATTCTGAATTCAAAAGGGGCTTATAAGTCATAAATATAGGTAAAAAATATAGATAATAAAATGATTAAAGTAACAAATCAAGAGTATTTGGTCTGATCAGAGCTGTGACAAATCAAAAAAATGATTTTTAGAATGGATTTGAACTTTGATTATCAAGCTCCCTTCCTGAATCCAATTCTTTTTATGTTACTTATACACATAACCATAAACATCTGAAATGATAAATGATCTCCGATAAATGTATTTTGTGTTATATCTTTTCACATATGTGTATGAGCAGTATAAGTGGAAGTGAATACCGGTAAGGTGCTTGATATTCTGAGTTCAAATCTCTTCTAATTACATTAAGGTTAACATAAACAAAATACTAGTTAAATATTATATATATATGAAATAATATGATTCAATGTGTGTATTTTTTTAAAGTAATATATGTAATTAGATAATTACAGACACACACACACGCTCACTATACAATTAAAAAGAATATATGCTTCAAAAACATGTGAAAATAAAATATTATTTTCTTAAAACCAACTAAGATAGAATGAAATAATAAATCTAAGGAAGTTCACAAAATTTCCACAAAGATAATGACTTCTAATATCAACAATGGTTAAACTAGCTTTCAAATGTGCAAAATACTGTTAGATGAATTTAATATTTGTAAATCAATATATAATTAATAACCTGGTCTATAAAATGAATGTGGAATTCGAATTATGAATTAAATGATAAGTAGATGATGAAATAAGTAATAATTAAATAACGAAAACGAACGAGCTTAAGAGAAAAAAAATGTGTTAGAATAAAGGATAATTCCGATGATAATAGAATAAGAGTCAATTAAGGATGAATCAATTATGATGATGAATTAAGATATAGTGAAAATGAAGAAGTAAAGGAAAGAAATACCAAGATGAAATATGTAAACAATATTGACAATGGGAAATGGGATCCTGGGCTATAAGCTACTATTGAATCAAATGATAGTAAAATAAAATGAAACAACTTGTGAATTCTAAGCTTGACTAAACCAAAGTATTTAGCCACAAAATAATGATAAACTATACATTTTAAAATTAAAGAAGAGATTGGCATCTTAATGTTATACTGAATTAATAAAACTCTGAAGATAAACAAAACTACAAGCAAAGTACAACAAATAACTTAAGACATAAAAATTATTATAAATTCAAAATTACAATTGTGAATTAGTAATTCACTTTTCTCAGGTTTAAATACCTTAAATATTATCATTTTTCAAGAAATATTTGGGTCAGTGAGAGAGATTTTCCCACTACCAAAATATATCAAAGCAAACACTTCATAAAACGAACTATAATTAAAAAAACAATATTTCGCAATCCGAATACCGACAGTGATATCATCTATAAGCTTTATGAAGTACAAATAAGTTCTTAATAAATTAAGCACAATAACTTAAATCTCTCTTTAATTAAAAAATTATGGGAAATGTGATCAAGATCAGTGAATGATGTATCTAATGAGTCACATTAATTGGTTTTTCCAAAAAATACATTATTAAAATATTATGCAGAATAAAACATGGGCTTATGATCTGCAGTATTCTAATCAATAACCCGTAAATTCGAAATGTATTTTAAATGTAAAGGTTTACCAAAATTATTATGATATATTAATGCATAATAAAATATCCTTATTAATTAATGATGACTTTAAGACAATAAAATAATGTAATGATTGCAATAGCAATAATAATATGTATAATGATTAACAATAAAACCACAGATAATTGATATATTTTTAAAACAACAATATTTATTTAAACTATTTACAACTTTTTTTAAAAAAAAAAATAAACAATTGATAAACAGACATTTATTTTAGAAACAATATAAAGCAAAAGTGCATATCATTAGAGTTCTGGTATAATAGTTTTGATGAACTGATGTGTTTAATAACATAATATCCATTTATAGTATACCATTGAAAACAATAAACATAACTAAATTTATTAATCAATAATTTGTTAAAAATATTAACCATATATGACAATTATTGATGTTTAGCATGAAGAAATTTATTACATAAATATGGAATCAGACCACAAAACAAATATATGCAGGATTTTAAACTTTGCCTATGTCCATAAAAAAATCATTCTAACTATTGAAATGATCCATCATTAAACTACTGCTTGGTGAAGATAAAAAGGCTTTGCCCATATGTACCTCTTATAAGGATATATATTATAACAAACGGAATGATGACTACTAGCCCCAAAAGTTGATGGTGCCAGATATGATGGACGGAATGATGACCACTAGCCCAAACATTGCTAACACCAGTATAAAGGGCAGTACTCGTCATCAACTGTCATAAACTAACCAATCCCAATGATGGTGCACCAGATGTAATGGATGGTCAACTAACTTGCAGACTGTACTACTATGCAGATGTAGCAATATAGTGTGGGGATTAGTTAATATGCTCTAATTTATTGCCCCTAATGAAACAATCTCCAGAGACCTACCAGGCTTAGAAGGTAAAAAAAAGTTGCATCCAACTAGGTTTAGACTGTGGATTATCTGATAGAGTGCTAATGAGAACCCAATGAAATGCTTAACCAATGATGGCATACTCTTTAAATGACAAACTCTATCCCTATTTAATAATATTATATTCAAACCCAGAGAGAATATTGCCTTTGACTCCTTTAGAAGGTATGAACGGATATACACAGCAACACCTGCACCTATATATAGGTTACAACTAGCATTTATTATATTTGTTTTATTTTCGAGCTTTTATATGATAAGAAAAATAGATGTGTATGTATGCCTAATTGTTTATAGACTGTGGAATGTCAGGACATTTTAATAAATGAGTGACGGAAATAATACAAACTCTTAAATATTTATTAACAATAGTAAATATCATAAAGTATAACAACAATAGTAGAGATAAAAATAATAAATAATAATAATAATAATCATATGTACATGTGTCACATGTGAACGTCTATCATTTTACTAATTAATTATCTTCTAGATTCAACTCTTATAACCCATGGTAGAAATCCACCTATGTCACTCATTCTCTACAAATCATAATTATATAAAAAAAATAAACTTTAGTTATTTAATATAATTAATATGCTGGCTAGCTAAATTATATATTTGCAGATGATAATAACCTATTTAACAAGTCCCCCCAATTTATATATATATATGATAAACAAAAATGCAAGTTAAAAAACTTGCTAACGCTTGTATTTATGTCCACAGATGGCGTTCTACCAAAAACGCCAATCAAGCGTATATTTTGTTTACATAAACGTCAGAGTAGTTAGTATTCATTATCTCTAACTATAATTCCACTTTCAGATCATGATTTCAAGCTATTTGCTATCGTCAGTGAAAGACAGGAATAAAGAAACTAGATCTAAATACAAACTCTGAGCGTTTATGAAACAATTTCTATTCAGCTTGCAAGCGTGAATTTTTTAGACACGTAATGTCTTCAAACTCAGCATAGCAAAACAGATAGCTATATGGGTCTGATCTCAGTTCAGCATCACCACATAGTAGAAGCCGCTGCAATCTATATCATTGCAAGAAAGACCTCAAAGGTACATTTATGATAAACAAAAATGCAAGTTAAAAAACTTGCTAACGCTTGTATTTATGTCCACAGATAGCGTTCTACCAAAAACGCCGATCAAGCGTATGTTTTGTTTACATAAACGTCAGAGTAGTTAGTATTCACTATCTCTAACTATAATTCCACTTTCAGATCATGATTTCAAGCTATTTGCTATCGTCAGTGAAAGACAGGAATAAAGAAACTAGATCTAAATACAAACTCTGAGCGTTTATGAAACAATTTCTATTCAGCTTGCAAGCGTGAATTTTTTAGACACATAATGTCTTCAAACTCAGCATAGCAAACCAGATAGCTATATGGGTCTGATCTCAGTTCAGCATCACCATATAGTAGAAGCCTCTGCAATCTATATCATTGCAAGAAAGACCTCAAAGGTACATTTATGATAAACAAAAATGCAAGTTAAAAAACTTGCTAACGCTTGTATTTATGTCCACAGATGGCGTTCTACCAAAAACGCCGATCAAGCGTATATTTTGTTTACATAAACGTCAGAGTAGTTAGTATTCACTATCTCTAACTATAATTCCACTTTCAGATCATGATTTGAAGCTAATTGCAATCATCAGTGAAAGACAGGAATAAAGAAACTAGATCTAAATACAAACTCTGAGCGTTTATGAAACAATTTCTATTCAGCTTGCAAGCGTGAATTTTTTAGACACGTAATGTCTTCAAACTCAGCATAGCAAACCAGATAGCTATATGGGTCTGATCTCAGTTCAGCATCACCACATAGTAGAAGCCTCTGCAATCTATATCATTGCAAAAAAGACCTCAAAGGTACATTTATGATAAACAAAAATGCAAGTTAAAAAACTTGCTAACGCTTGTATTTATGTCCACAGATGGCGTTCTACCAAAAACGCCGATCAAGCGTATGTTTTGTTTACATAAACGTTAGAGTAGTTAGTATTCACTATCTCTAACTATAATTCCACTTTCAGATCATGATTTCAAGCTATTTGCTATCGTCAGTGAAAGACAGGAATAAAGAAACTAGATCTAAATACAAACTCTGAGCGTTTATGAAACAATTTCTATTCAGCTTGCAAGCATGAATTTTTTAGACACGTAATGTCTTCAAACTCAGCATAGCAAACCAGATAGCTATATGGGTCTGATCTCAGTTCAGCATCACCACATAGTAGAAGCCTCTGCAATCTATATCATTGCAAGAAAGACCTCAAAGGTACATTTATGATAAACAAAAATGCAAGTTAAAAAACTTGCTAGTGCTTGAATTTATGTCCACAGATGGCGTTCTACCAAAAACGCCGATCAAGCGTATGTTTTGTTCACATAAACATCAGAGTAGTTAGTATTCACTATCTCTAACTATAATTCCACTTTCAGATCATGATTTCAAGCAATTTGCTATCGTCAGTGAAAGACAGGACTAAAGAAACTAGATCTAAATACAAACTCTGAGCGTTTATGAAACAATTTCTATTCAGCTTGCAAGCGTGAATTTTTTAGACACGTAATGTCTTCAAACTCAGCATAGCAAACGAGATAGCTATATGGGTCTGATCTCTGTTCAGCATCACCACATAGTAGAAGCCTCTGCAATCTATATCATTGCAAGAAAGACCTCAAAGGTACATTTATGATAAACAAAAATGCAAGTTAAAAAGCGTTAGCAAGTTCTTTAACTTGCATTTTTGTTTATCATAAATGTACCTTTGAGGTCTTTCTTGCAATGATATAGATGGCAGAGGCTTCTACTATGTGGTGATGCTGAACTGAGATCAGACCCATATAGCTATCTGGTTTGCTATGCTGAGTTTGAAGACATTACATGTCTAAAAAATTCACGCTTGCAAGCTGAATAGAAATTGTTTCATAAACGCTCAGAGTTTGTATTTAGATCTAGTTTCTTTATTCCTGTCTTTCACTGACAATGGCAAATAGCCTGATATCATGATCTGAAAGTGGAATTATAGTTAGAGATAGTGAATACTAACTACTCTGACGTTTATGTAAACAAAACATATGCTTGATTGGCGTTTTTGGTAGAACGCCATCTGTGGACATAAATACAAGTGTTAGCAAGTTTTTTAACTTGCATTTTTGTTTATCATAAATGTACCTTTGAAGTCTTTCTTGCAATGATATAGATTGCAGAGGCTTCTACTATGTGGTGATGCTGAACTGAGATCAGACCCATATAGCTATCTGGTTTGCTATGCTGAGTTTGAAGACATTACGTGTCTAAAAAATTCACGCTTGCAAGCTGAATACAAATTGTTTCATAAACGCTCAGAGTTTGTATTTAGATCTAGTTTCTTTATTCCTGTCTTTCACTGACGATAGCAAATAGCTTGAAATCATGATCTGAAAGTGGAATTATAGTTAGAGATAGTGAATACTAACTACTCTGACGTTTATGTAATCAAAACATACGCTTGATCGGCATTTTTGGTAGAATGCCATCTGTGGACATAAATACAAGCGTTAGCAAGTTTTTTAACTTGCATTTTTGTTTATCATAAATGTACCTTTGAGGTCTTTCTTGCAATGATATTGATTGCAGAGGCTTCTACTATGTGGTGATGCTGAACTGAGATCAGACCCATATAGCTATCTGGTTTGCTATGCTGAGTTTGAAGACATTACGTGTCTAAAAAATTCATGCTTGCAAGCTGAATAGAAATTGTTTCATAAACGCTCAGAGTTTGTATTTAGATCTAGTTTCTTTATTCCTGTCTTTCACTGACGATAGCAAATAGCTTGAAATCATGATCTGAAAGTGGAATTATAGTTAGAGATAGTGAATACTAACTACTCTGACGTTTATGTAAACAAAACATACGCTTGATCGGCGTTTTTGGTAGACATATCTGTGGACATATATATATATATATATATATATATATATATATATATATATATATATATATATATATATATATATATATATATATATATATATATATATATATGATAGAGACAGATACTAGTTGATTAGTCAAACATACTGGAAAATATATGTACAAGGTTAATCACAAAATAAAACACATAATATGTATTCTGTATAAGTGTTATAATTTAACCTTTGAAAATAAATTTAGAGAATTTTACCTTAATATTTATGTGGATAACCTGATGTGAAGTAGGTGTGTTAACCTAAATTTTATTTACAATAACCTAAATTTAATTTACAATGAAAATATAAAAATATCAAAATGAATAATCCCTCTTTCTTCTTTGCTAATTCTAAAAAAAATGAAGATTCAGAATCAGAGTGTGAAAATACAACAGATAACATGACTTAAAAAAAAATACAATATTGATTCTTTGATTAAAAATTTTAATTGGAACACAGATGATAAAAATCATCCTAATAGAAGTAGTAGTATTTGATAGTTAGGCAAGTTGTTCTTCAAAGCAGTTTTACTTAGCAAGGATAGATAGGTACATTGGTGTCTCATGTAGTAGTGTTCAATGGAAAACATCTTGAACCTCATTTGATTCATCATTAAGTATTCCAATCCTTGTTTACTTTGGACTGCAGGTATCTTCTTGTGTGTTTATAATAAAGTATATATATATATATATATATATATATATATATATATATATATATATATATATATATGACAATAGATGACGTTCTACCAAATATACTGTCAAGCATATGTTTCTTTACAAAAATGTCAGAGCAAGAATTCACTATATCTAACTTTAGTTCCACCTTCAGATCATGATTTCAAGCTATTTGCTATCGTCAGTGAAGGACAGAAACAAGAAACTAGATCTAAACACAAACTCTGAGTATTTATAAAAGTATCTATTCAGCTTGCAAGCATGAATATTTTAGACATGTAATGTCTTCAAACTCGGCATAGCAAGCCACATAGCTACATGGATCTGATATCAGTTCAGCATCACCACATAGTAGAAGCCTCTGCAATAGATATCATTGCAAGATAGACCCCAAAGGTACATTTATGAAAAACAAAAAAAGACAAGTTAAAACTTGCTAATGCTTGTATTTATGACAATAGATGGCAATATACCAATGATATATATTACAGAGGCTTCTACTATATGGTGATGTTGAACTGATATCAGACCCATGTAAATATCTGGCTTGCTATGCTGAGTTTAAAGACATTACATGTCTAAAACATTCACACTTGCAAGCTGAATAGAAACTGTTTCATAAATGCTCAGAGTTTGTGTTTAGATCTAGTTTCTTATTCCTGTCCTTCACTGATGATAGCAAATAGCTTGAAATCTTGATTTGAAGCTGGAACTAAAGTTAGAGTTAGTGAATGCTTGCTCTGAAGTTTATGTAAACAAACATATGCTTGATGGTGTTTTTGGTAGAACACCATCTAGTCATAAATACAAGCATTAGCAAGTTTTAACTTGTTGTTTTTTTTGTTTTTCATAAATGAACTTTTGAGGTCTTTCTTGCAATGATATATATTTCAGAGGCTACTACTATGTGGTGATGCTAAACTGATATCAGACCCATGTAGCTATCTGGATTTTTATGCTGAGTTTGAAGATATTATGTGTATAAAAGATTCACTCTTGCAAGCTGAATAGAAACTGTTTCATAAATGCTCAGAGTTTGTGTTTAGATCTAATTTCTTATTTCTGTCTTTTACTGACGATAGAAAATAGCTTGAAATCATGATCTGAAGGTGGAACTAGATCGTGAATGCTTTCTCTGATGTTTATGTAAACAAACATCTGCTTGCCAGTGTTTTTGGTAGATTGCATCTATTGTCATATATACAAGCATTGGCAAGTTTTAACTTGTGTTTTTTTGTTTTTCATATATATATATATTAATAATTCAAACAAATATATTTAACACAGTATTCAAAATACAATAATATATTCTTTACCAGAAGTACTTTCAATTGTTTCACTGACAATCTTTATCAACTGTTAATACAAACGTACAAAAAATAAAAACTTGCATTACCCATCATTCAATCTATTCAAATTTCCCACAATTCTGTTGTCTTTATATTAGCCGATTGTTTATTCATTAAACCACCTCTATTCCTAGATATCATCATTGCCTCTTTAATTTTACGTTTTTCACTACACCTTTCAATTTGAATAATTTTTATATCTCTATTATTAAATTTAAAACCATAATTACATGTTTTATTATGATCAAATATAATTGATGGAGTTTTCATATTTACTGAAGATATATTTTCTTTCTGTACACGTTTATATAATGTCTTATGATCATTATATTGTTTTTGTAATGTACATTTGGATTCCCCTATATATTTTATTCCACAACCACATTCCAACATATATATAACAGAACTTAATTCAAACTTAGAAATCTTGGCTTTGGAGTTATTTATCATATCATTTATATTATTTGAAGAGAAAAAAGAAATTCTACACAAACCACTAAAAAGTTTATAAATTAATTTAGCTTGTTGATTAGATATAAAAGGAATAGAAATCCATTTATCACTTTTTAATTTACTTAATATTTTCTTATTATTACTCTTATTTTGATTATATTTTGTAATTGTATTACAAAGACAATATAATGATCATAAGACATTATATAAACGTGTTCAGAAAGAAAATATATCTTCAGTAAATATGAATACTCCATCAATTATATTTGATCATAATAAAACATGTAATTATGGTTTTAAATTTAATAATAGAGATATAAAAATTATTCAAATTGAAAGGTATAGTGAAAAATGTAAAATTAAAGAGGCAATGATGATATCTAGGAATAGAGGTGGTTTAATGAATAAACAATCGGCTAATATAAAGACAACAGAATTGTGGGAAATTTGAATAGATTGAATGATGGGTAATGCAAGTTTTTATTTTTTGTATGTTTGTATTAATAGTTGATAAAGATTGTCAGTGAAACAATTGAAAGTACTTCTGGTAAAGAATATATTATTTAATTTTGAATACTGTGTTAAATATATTTGTTTGAATTATTATTATATAATTTAAAAATACAGACATTTAATGGTTATAGTTATATATATATATATATATATATATATATATATATATATATATATATATATATATATGTTAAAACGAAGATTTGCACGGGTTAAATATATAAAATACATATTTTGCGGGTTCATCCGTGTTAAAAACTTTTAATATCAATATTCTGACGTTTCGACTTGGTCACACAAGCCATCCACAGAGTTATAACTCTGTGGAAGACGGTTGTAGAGGCGCTACAATCACTGGTTTGAATAAAACATTAAAAAATCCCACCAATAGCAAAAATGTTAAATTTAAGAATGTTTTTTAAAGAAATCTTTCCAAATAGGAGGAAGTTTGCACGTATCATCTCGCTTATTGATACAATCTGGCCTTTTAAGTATCTCAATGGCTTCTCTGATTTTGCATTGGTAGAGATTATCACATCTGGATATGATCCTGGTACTAGAAAAATCTATTTTATGACCTGAATCTATAGTATGGAGTAGAGTGCTGATGATGATGAGTGTTGTTTAACTGCATTAGCATGCTCATCTCTCCTAACACTGATGCGACGATTACTCATACCTACGTAAGAAGCTTTACAATTTTTACATGAGATTTGATAGACACCATGAGATTCAAGAGGGATTGAATCCTTAGGCTTGGTTATTATAATAACCAAGCCTAAGGATTCAATCCATCTTGAATCTCATGGTGTCTATCAAATCTCATGTAAAAATTGTAAAGCTTCTTACGTAGGTATGAGTAATCGTCGCATCAGTGTTAGGAGAGATGAGCATGCTAATGCAGTTAAACAACACTCATCATCATCAGCACTCTCACTCCATACTATAGATTCAGGTCATAAAATAGATTTTTCTAGTACCAGGATCATATCCAGATGTGATAATCTCTACCAATGCAAAATCAGAGAAGTCATTGAGATACTTAAAAGGCCAGATTGTATCAATAAGCGAGATGATACGTGCAAACTTCCTCCTATTTGGAAAGATTTCTTTAAAAAACATTCTTAAATTTAACATTTTTGCTATTGGTGGGATTTTTTAACGTTTTATTCAAACCAGTGATTGTAGCGCCTCTACAACCGTCTTTCTACCTTTTTATAACTCTGTGGATGGCTTGTGTGACCAAGTCGAAACGTCAGAATATTGATATTAAAAGTTTTTAACACGGATGAACCCGCAAAATATGTATTTTATATATATATATATATATATATATATATATATATATATATATATATATATAGTAATAGTAACAAGTCAGATGTCACATGACTTATATATAGCTTGCACTTACAAATATGTAAAGTTAAGAGCGTGCTAATAGCTCTAAACAAGCTTTTTTTTTATTTATGATAAATGCTACTACAAGAGAAGGCATTCAAATCATTTTTATTTTAAATGGTCCCCATCCCCAGACCGGTTTCGACCTATGGGTCTCTTCAGTGAGGAGTTGGGACATTAGATCTAAAAACCCAACTCAAGCAAAGCATTTATCTAAAAGATAATTGTTAGAAGAAGATCTGAAACTTTTAGACATCTACATGTCTTTAAAGTCAACTCTCCAACTGAAAAAATCATATGGGACTGAACTTAATTCAGATACTCCATATATTAGTAGGCTTAGCTCTTTAATTTAGCTAAAGCCACAACAGCAAAATAATAATAGTAATAGTAACAAGTCAGATGTCACATTTCTTATATATAGCTTGCACTTACAAATATGTAAAGTTAAGAGCGTGCTAATAGCTCTAAACAAGCTTTTTTTATAATAAATGCTACTACAAGAGAAGACATTCAAATCATTTTTATCTTGGATTGTCCCCATCCTCAGACCGGATTCGATTTAGAGTTGGGACATTAGTTTCAGATCTTCTTCTAACAATTAACTTTTAGATAAATGCTTTGCTTGAGTTGGTTTTTTAAATCTAATGTCCCAACTCCTCACTGAAGAGACCCATAGGTCGAAACCAGTCTGAGGATGGGGACATTCCAAGATAAAAATGATTTGAATGTCTTCTCTTGTAGTAGCATTTATCATAAAAAAAAGCTTGTTTAGAGCTATTAGCATGCTCTTAATTTATATATATATATATATATATATATATATATATATATATATATATATATATATATATATATATATATATATATATATATATTAAAGAGAAAGAGGTTTAATGCAGCTGGTAGGTAATACCATGGCACACAATAGCATGTTTTGCTCTAGACCATTTTCATATTAAAGTACAATTTAATAATTATTTATAATCACATATTTGAATTGAATAGCATTGAAGCACATTATATGTATATTAAGAAAATTATTTCATTTTTTTTCTTTTCCAATTTTCAGCAGACTTAATTCTCGTTATTCTCTTTGAAAATATTTAAAATATTCAAATTTACTCTAACAACATTTAAAACATGATTTAATTATTTAAGAATATATCAATTATTCTTACTTCTTATTTTGGTTTCTTTCCTCTGAATTTGGTAAATTTTTAGCTACAGCATTTTACTTTTAAAATGTTTATAATTTAACTAAAAGAAAAAGTAAAACTCCATTTTAGCAATTTAAATTATTGTCTTAATTGATGTCTTTTGTTACAAGTGTTATAACAATAAGAACGATTTGTAAACTCTTTTGTTTTTATACATTTCATGAGCATAGATTTCCAGAAACGCCAAGATTTTTAACTGCCTATTGTTTAAATTCATTAATATTTTTATATGTATTGTTTAAATACATTTCATTTATTACAAATAAAAAAATAATAATAATAAAATCAGTTTTATTTTCACACACATGCCCACCCCAACTTAACTTCAGGATATCCCAAAATCATCTAACTATAAATTAATATTCAATTTTAAATTAATATATATATATATGAAAAACAAAAAAAACACAAGTTAAACTTGCTAACACTTGTACGTATGACAATACATGGCATTCTACCAAAAACACCATCAAGTGTAGTTTGTTTACATAATTGTCAGAACGAGCATTGTCTATCTCTAACTTTAATTTCCACCTTCTGATCATGATTTCAAGCTATTTGCTATAATCAGTGAAGGAAAAGAATAAGAAAACAAATGTCTTGTATTGGTGGTCATGAGATCAGCGTGACTGCTTTGCACTTGCAGGCAGTTGCCCAGGTTGACGGTTCACGTCCCAGCTGATAGTATGACACTTAAAAGAAAAGAAAAAATGATCTAAACACAAAATCTGAGCATTTATAAAACAGTTTCTATTCAGCTTGCAAGTGTGAATATTTTAAACATGTAATGTTTTCAAACTCAGCATAGCAAGCCAGATAGCTACATGGGTCTGATCTCAGTTCAGAATCACCAGATATTAGAAGCCTCTTCAATATATATCATTGCAAAAAAGACCTCAAAGGTACATTTATGAAAAACAAAAAACACAAGTTAAGACTAGCTAATGCTTGTATTTATGACAATAGATGGTGTTCTACCAAAAACACCCTCAAGTGTTGTTTGTTTACCTAAACATCAGAGCAAGCATTCACTATCTCTAACTTTAATTCCACCTTCAGATCATGATTTCAAGCTATTTGCTATCATCATTGAAGGACAGGAATAAGAAAATAGATATAAACACAAACTCTGAGCATTTATGAAACAGTTTCTTTTCAGCTTGCTAGCGTAAATCTTTTAGACATGTAATGTCTTCAAACTCAGCAAAGCAAGCCAGATAGCTACATGGGTCTGATTTCAGTTCAGCATCACCACATAGTAGAAGCCTCTGCAATGTATATCATTGCAAGATAGACCTCAAAGGTACACTTGCCAGTATTTTTTTTAGAATGCCATATATTGTCATAAATACAAGTGTTAGCAAGTTTGGACTTGTGTTTTTTTGTTTTTCATAAATGTGCCTTTGAGGTCTTTCTTGCAATTATATATATTGCAGAGGCTTATACTACGTGGTGATGCTGAACTAAAGTCAGACCCATCTAGCTATCTGGATTGATATGCAGAGTTTGAAGACATTACATGTCTAAAAGATTCACACCTGCAAGCTGAGTAGAAACTGTTTCACAAACTCTCAGAGTTTGTGTTTAGATCTATTTTCTTATTCCAGTCCTTCACTGATGATAGCAAATAGCTTAAAATCATGATCTGAAGGTGGAAATTAAATTTAGAGATAGTGAATGCTTGCTCTGACGTTTATGTAAACAAACAACACTTGATGGTGTTTTTGGTAAAATGCCATCTA
Organism: Epiperipatus broadwayi; assembly: GCA_028023455.1. Classification (NCBI taxonomy): domain Eukaryota; kingdom Metazoa; phylum Onychophora; class Udeonychophora; order Euonychophora; family Peripatidae; genus Epiperipatus; species Epiperipatus broadwayi. The sequence goes on from JAQFVV010001240.1 coordinate 83,716, forward strand.
TTGTCATAAATACAAGTGTTAGCAAGTTTTAATTTCTGTTTTTTTGTTTTTCATAAATGTACTTTTGAGGTCTTTCTTGCAATGATATATATTGCAAAGGCATCTACTATGTTGTGATGATGAACTGAGATCAGACCCATGTAGCTAACTGGCTTGCTATGCTGAGTTTGAAGACATTACGTGTCTAAAAGATTCACGCTTGCAAGCTGATTAGAAACTGTTTCATAAATGCTCAGAGTTTGTGTTTAGATCTCATTTCTTATTCCTGTCCTTCACTGATGATAGCAAATAGCTTGAAATCAAGATATGAAGGTGGAAATTAAAGTTAGATAGTGAATGCCTGCACTGACGTTTATGTAAACAAACTATGCTTGACAGTGTTTTTGGTAGAACACCATCTATTGTTATATATATATATATATATATATATATATATATATATAACAATAGATGTATACAAGTTTAAAATCCTGTTACATATATATATATATATATATATATATTGTAACAGGATTTTAAACTTTGCTTAATTTTACCTTTTAAGACTGTTTTCAACTTTATAAGTCGAACTTGTAATTTTAAAGATTTTCTAATTCTTTATTTTAATTTTATAAAATCATATTATTTTGCAAAATATCTTTTTAAAAACTCATTACTCAAGCAGGATAGTAAATAGGATTAATACTTACATATCAATCATACCTCCAGTCAGACTGCAATTTAATAAAATATTAAACTGACAGTCATTTTTCCAGACCGAAGTAGCTCTCCGGCTGCCTGAAATGTGAAACATCCCATGGGGAATTTATAACAGGTTTAAAGCCCAGAGCGCTATACCCAGTATGGAGATTGGAACCCATGAAATGTCAACAACATGTTTCAATTGCTTGATCCATGGGTAGATCTTTACATGAGACTGGCTGCACATTTGATTGTGAATGGTAAGAAAGAGAAAGACTGAAAAAACTACATTAATAATTTTAAACAAAATTTATTAAAAAAAACAATGATAATAATTATAAACACAAGAATAAGAAATAATTAAAATGTAAACACATAAGAAATATTATATATTAAATAAAATATGTATGCTCATTTTAACGATTGAGATTTAAAAGTTTTTATCCTGATATCAATATTTACCTAGGCATTATTGCGCTTCTTTTGGACTTTATTGGTCATTTCATACATTTTCTTTGTAGCAATTCTACTTGTCTTTAATTTCCATAGTAGGTATGACAGTTCCTGAATTTCTTTTGTAGTTGGGTGATCACCTCTTTTTGTCCTCGGATCCAGTTAGTTTCTTGGCTCTTGGCATTGGTATTTCTAAGTGAAAGATAGCTTCTTGTGGTCTCTTGTTCAGGTGGCTTGGTTTAACTCATTTTCATTTAATTTAGTAGGGTTGGTTGAAACTTCAGCAGTAGGCGAGTCAGAGTAATATGTTACGGTATTTTGCTAAATGGCACATGGAAGATTAGTGGAGAAAATGACCGAACACAACGTTCAGTTTTAGCCAATCATTCTTTAATCTGGCTTGAAAATGAACTTAATTTAAACTTAAACAACTCTGCAGAACTCAAAATTTAACCACTGAATTCAAAACTCTATCTCAACTTTCTCTTAAACAATAGAGAATGTGTGCCTTTTATATAACTCTGACCCCACCCCCCTGATCTAGCTCCAAACCATTTTATTTCAAAAAAAAAATATTATAATTTACATTTCTTTATTTCTGTTTCAAATTATAATTACAGAGATTATAAATTGTTCAACTAATCAGTCTGGAATTTTAATCCCCAGCCTGATTATTTTTGTACATACTATTTTAATTAATCACAAACCTTTTATTTTTTTAGATTAAAAACACTTTTTTGCCTTAAAGAATACTTTTATTGCAATAATAAGAATACTTTTATCAGTTAATTTTGCATAAAAGAAAGACAAGTTATAATTTATTAGTTTATAACTTATCTCTACATTTCCCTGTATTTTAATTTCTATATTTTCAAGTATTGATTCTGATATATTTTTTTAATTTATATATATTTTTAATAGATAAAAACAAGTTTGTTGATCACTTTTCCTAAGTACTGACAACTTTAAATTCTTATTTTTAATAACTTTATTTTTCTAGAGTGCATTTTTAGTTTTTATTTTCATCATTAGGTAATAAATGTAATGTTAAAAGAAGTAGGAAGCAAAGTATAAGACAATTCTTACACACAGATAGATTTTGTGCTGATTTAACCCAACTTTTAATTTTTTGCAGAAGTCGTGACTACAGCATGGGCATTTTTGTGCACAACGGTTCATGTAAAGGAACTTTAAGAATGCAAATGTCAGGACTATCTCTACTGCACATTCGACTTACTAAAATATTTATTTTATTTGGTTACTGGAAATTTTTCCTCCAAATTTATTAATTTTGATATGCCAGGACTTTTCTACTGGTGCATCATCATCAGTATTATTTATTCTTCGCAATACCCATCTGTAGAACAAAGTCACTGCAAGAAAAGGCTTAATCCAACAAAAGTCAGGCCTGAAATTTATATCTTTGCCCAAATACTCGCACACACCTCAATCCTAATTTAATACACTTTTTTTTTTAAAAATTATATTTGACAATGTTTTATTTTCATTAATACTTTCATTATACACTTATTTATTTCATTTTTATTTTTAAAGTGTTATTTTTACTCTCCCCCCCCCCTTTTTTTTTTTTTTTAAAAAAAAAGAAGCATTTTCATTTGCTTGTCTATTTTGATTTTACACAATTATTTGGTTTGTGTCACGCTTTGCTATGTTGTAGACTTATGAGCTGGGATATCAATATAATCGTTAAGACATAATCAAGGGTTTTGACATAAATTGTTTTATAGATGCTTTGACATTTTAAAAACACTAAGATTGTTATTTTATTTCACAAAGATTAACTTTAATCATTTTTCATTATCCAAGCTAACTTTGATACTCATTTTTACATTTTCTTTAAAAAAAACTATAGGTTATTTTTGTTTCATTAAACTTTGTTAAACATTTTCCATTATTCCAAGTCCTTGGTCATTAATAACTAAGTCTAACTGGAAAATTCATCAGATTACATATTTTTAATTTTTGTCTGGTGGTTCTTTATTATATTTTTTTTGCATATAGCCACTCATGTTGGGGGATTGAGAATCACCCCTGGGCCTTTCCTTAAATCTAGTATGAGAGATGTCAGGATCACTGTTGGTTCTTTGAAAGATTTTTGTTCTCTTGGGACTATTAAAATATCATCTCCTTCAGGGACTTCCCAAATTTGATCTATGGCTATATCTTACGGCATTTATGGCCAGTTCTCTAAGTTGGAGTTTGAATTTCCTATCTCTCATATCATAAGTTGGTCTAGCACTGTCGAAAGTAATCAACAATTCCGCCATTTGTTTCACTGTCTTTGACTCAGTTCCTATGAGCATTTGCTCGACATTATGAGGAAAACTATGGTGGACTATCCTGACAATTTGTTGTTCAGATAGTGGGTCTTTTGTTAAAAAGCGTAATTTTGCCACTTCTCTTCTAAAAAAAGAAATGAACGGTTCGCCAGGTTTCAACTTATCTTGCGACATCTAGTGATGAAAATTTTCCTGATAATCTTCACTCCAATAACTAGCAAATAGAGCAATTTTATATTCGGCAAAAGTGACAGGATTTTTATATAAAAAATCCCACCAAGATTGAGACCCCCTTTGTAAATGTTTACATGCTATTGTGATCATAGCCTCCTCACTTAAGTGATTCAGAGTGAAATAGCACTCCAAAGTATTCAAATGCTCCATAGAAGCTTCACCTTGATGGCCAGAAAATATCCATATTTTCAAAAACTGGTTCACGATTGTTGAATTGTTTGGAATGTGTGTTTGTACTCAACTGGTCATACTGTTTTATTTCTCTTTGCAAACTATTTTTACAATTCTTTTGATTCACTTTTCAAGCTAAATCCGTTATTACAACTTTCGTTATTACAACTTTTATCTCTTCAATTACTTTTCTATCTACTGTATTATTTTTTTTATTACTTGGTAAGCGATCTCTATTTGATTTTCTACTTGTGTTTTAATCTCTTCTATTTTTTCCCTAATTTCTTCTTTTATTTTATTCCGGCCCATTTTGATCTGGTCCTTTAACTTTTCAAGCATTTCAGCTTGCCCTTCCAATTTACTCTTCATTTCATTATTTTTGTTTTTAAGTTCTTCAGCTATTTTTTTATATTCTTCAGCTGTTTCTTTTTGTTTTTCAAACATGTAAGTTAATAAAGCTATGATTTCCCTATTCTCTTCTTTTTGCTCAACTTCTTTTTCGTTTTTATCTTTTTGTTCCTCACTAGAAACATTCTCTACTTCTTTCACTTGAGTTTCTATTTTTAAATTCACTGGGGACCTCGATGGGAACATTTTCTAGTTTTTTATCTTGATTCTCCATTTTGGCTTATTTCTTGTCATATTTATAATTTTAAACTTTACTTTTTTATATTATTTATCTTTAATACTATATTTTATTCATGCTCATAAATTTACTAATTTCTATTTTATTTAATTTATAATCAAACATGAGTGTTCGGTGAACTTTTCTCCCACTACACTCCCCCTAATACCACTTGCATGCCGATTACTATCCTAATGCCAATCAATGCCTACCCACACCTATCTTCCTATATCTATAACATTTATATATATATATATATATATATATATATATATATATATATATATATATATATATATATATATATATATATATATATATTTTACTTTTTATACCAACTATATTATTTCATTTATACAACTATAATATTTCATTAACTAAATTCACTTATCTTTTTTTATAACATAGAATTATTATCAGTGCCATTTATTCTCTTTCTTCTCTCATAAAATATTTCAATTTAAGTATACATTTTTTATTTATGTGAGCCAAAAATTATTTTTTTAAATATTTTTTATTACATATTGTTTTTATGAATGAATGTTCGTGCTCTCATGTTGAACGACATTTGTAACATGATTTTAAATTCTGCTTAATTTTACCTTTTAAGACTTTTTTCAACTTTACAACTCGAACTTGTAATTTTAAAGATTTTCTATTTTTTTGTTTTAATTTTATAAAATCATATTATTTTACAAAATATCTTTTTAAAAACCCATTACTCAAGCAGGAGAGTAAATAGGATTGATACTTGCATATCATTCATACCTCCGGTCAGACGGCGATTTAATAAAATATTTAACCGACAGTTATTTTTTTAGACCAAAGTAGCTCCCCGCTGCCTGAAACATGAAACATCCCATGGGGAATTTATAACAAGTTTAAAGCCCATAGCACCATCCAATACAAAGATTGGAACCCATGAAATGTCAACAACATGTTTTAAGCATTTGTCCCATGGTTTAGCTCTTCACATGAGAGTGGCTGCACATTTGATTGTGAATGGAGAGAGAAAGACCGAAAAAATGACATTAATAATTTTATACAAAATTTATTAGAAAAAACAATGATAATAATTATAAACACAAGAATAAGATATAATTAAAATGTAAATACATAAGAAATATTATATATTAAATAAAATATGCATGCTCATTTTAATGATTGAGATTTAAAAGTTTTTATCTTGACATCATTATTTACCTAGGCTTTATAGCGCTTCTTTTGTACTTTATTGGTCATTTTAAACATTGTCTTGGTAGTGATTCTACTTGTCTTAAATTCCATAGAAGGTATGATAGTTTCTGAATTTCTTTTGTAGTTGAGTTATCACCCCTTTTTGTCCTCGGATCCAGTTAGTTTCTTGGTTCTTGGCATTGGTATTTCTAACTGAAAGATAGCTTCTTGTGGTCCCTTGTTCAGGTGGCTTGGTTTAACTCATTTTCATTTAATTTAGAAGGGCAGGTTGAAACTTCGGCAGAAGGTGAGTCAGAGTAATATGTTATGGCATTTTTCTAAATGGCACACGGGAGAATAGCGGAGAAAATGACCGAACACAATGTTCGGTTCTAGCCAATCATTCTTTAATTTGGCTTGAAAATGAACTTAATTCAAACTTAAACAACTCTAAAGAACTCAAAATTTAACCAGTGAATTCAAAACTCTGTCTCAACTCTCTCTAAAACAATAGAAAATGTGTGCCTTTTATATTACTCTGACCCCATCCCCCTGCTCTAGCTTCAACACATTTTATCTCAAAAAATTTAATTATAATTTACATTTCTTTATTTCTGTTTCAAATTTTAATTACAGAGATTATAAATTGTTCAAATAATCAGTCTGGAATTTTAATCTCCAGCCTGATTATTTTTATACATACTATTTTAATTAATCACAAACCTTTTATTTTTTAAATTAAAAACACTTTTTTGCCTTAAAGAATACTTTTATCAGGTAATATTGTATAAAAGAAAGACAAGTTATAATTTATTAATATCTAACATATCCCTACATTTCCCTGTATTTTAATTTCTATATTTTCAAGTATTGATTCTGATATATAT